>PVJH01003487.1:0-141396 GCA_004026705.1 Nesogale talazaci
CCAATCTTCTACAGATGGCCATTTAATTCTATGTTCTTGTTTTGACTATTACAGATTTTTTTAACAATATATGTTTGATACATTTTGTGTGCATTAATTAGCTATTTTACAATGTATTACACATAATTCCATATAAAGCTTTTCTAAATGTTAGAGGTAGAATTGGTTTAGAATAAATGTGTATACTAGTATAATTTTTTGTTACTACTCAATAGAAATCAGAGGAATAAAAACTCAGAAAACACACACACGTATATATCACATTTCATTTTCAGCTACATGGAAAATGGCATTACATTGCTTACATTTTATTGCACTCTGTTTTCATTAAAGCTACATTATTTTCTCTGAATTTTCCACCCCTATTAATATATACACAGTTATATATAGTCTTGAGCTTGAACTTAGAAATTCCTTGTTCCAAATATTCAAAATCTGCACAAAGCTTATTTAAGAAAATGAGACTCCATTGTCCTAACAAAGCAATGCTAATTATTAAGCAATTCTCTTCTCCGTAGCTGTAACCTTCCATAAAGTGTTTCCTAATGTTGGGAAGAAGACTGGGGATTTTTTATTGCTTCTTCAAAAGATGGATTCTTATTGCAGGTAAGCAACACTGGATAGGTCCTGAATCCCAGAAACCCAGTGTCACGGAATGGCACACTGCCTAGTCCTGTGCCATGCTCACAATTGTTATGTTTCAGGCCATTGCTGGAAGATTATGTCAATCCTTTTCATTGAAGGTCTGCTTCTCTTGTGGTGATCTTTTACTTTATCATGTCTGTGTCCCTTTCCAGTAACTAGTCTCTCTTGATAACATATTCAAAGTACTTAAGACCAAGTATTGACATCCTTGCTTCTAGGGAGAATTCTGGTTATATTTTTTTCAAGACAGATATTTTTTGTTCATCTAACATTTTATGGTTCTTAGAATATTCCCTGACAACACCATAATTATAACAGAATTCCATCAAAAATAATGCACAAAGTAGAAAGAAAGGAAGAGGTAAGAAGTCATTTCTACTTCCTATTTCGCTTAAAAGGAATCCTGGTGATGCAATGGATTAAGATAGACCAGCAACTCTGAGAAAGAAAATTGAGATTGTTTGCTCTTATAAAGACTTACTGTAGCAGGAATTCTATGTACATTAAACATCTAACATAAATCCAGTGTTAGGCATCAAGTTAGGCATCAAGTAGCCCAGTGGTACAGTGGTTACATGCTCAGTTGTTCACTGAGTGGTTGGTAGTTTACATCCACTGCTAATACTGTAGAGGAAAATGTGAGCCTCTGTATCCATAAATACTGTACTTTTGGTACAAGATGATGTCACAGAGTCCACAGATGGATGCTATAGCCCTGAATATTAATGAACTGAACTCAGGCACTAAAAGGTAAAGGCTAACAAACTGCCTTAGAAAATGTAACCATTTGATCTGCTGCAGATAGGAGACACATCTCAAGTTTGCAGACAAAAACAGGTTGAGAATTAAAGGCTGGAGAAAACTATACCAAGCAACTGGCAATGCAAAAAAAAAGCAGGAGTATCAATCTTAATCTCTGACGAAATTGATTCAAGGTTAAAGTCACAACAAGAGACAAGGAGGGGAACTATATAAGGCTCAAGGAAACTGTCAACCAAAAACCAGCATATTAGATATATACTCCCTCAATGAGAGACCCTCAAAATTTGTAAATCAAACACTCCAAAAGATGAAAAAAGAAATCACAGGCTCAACAATTATAGTAGGTGACATTGATACACCACATGCTGAAAAAGACAGACCACAGGGAAAGAAACTTAACAAGGACACTATAGCTCTAAACAGCACAATTGGATGACTTGACCTGATAGATATTTTCAGAGTTTTTCACCCAAATGCAAAAAAAACCCCAAACAGCCCAAAATCCCATTATGTTCAAGTCAACATAGCACATAAGAAAAGTTAGAGCACATGCTGGAACACAAGTAAAATGTGTGTAAATTCAAGCACATAGAGATTATACAGATTTTTCTATCTGTTCACGCTGCCATCAGACTGGAAAACAGCAAAAGGACGATGTACGAAAAAAGGGCAAACAATTAGAGGATGAATAACTCTCTATTGCAAAAGAGTGGCTATTGGCTCAGATCAGAAATGAAATTAAGAAGTTTCTATAAATTAATGAGAATGAAAATACAATGTACCAAAGCCTTTGGGACCCAGCAAAGGCACTTAGCAGAGGAAGGCTGATATGAATACATGCACACATGAAAAAAAGAAATTTATGGTTGACACGCTGGCACAAAACTTAGACCATTCAGAACAGAGTCAACTGAAAAATCCTACCAATAGAACAAGAAAAGAAATAACAAAAACCAGAGCTGAGCTAAAGGAGAGGGAAACCAAGAAAATGATGGAAAAATTAATGCAACTAAAAATTGGTTCTTTGAAAGGATTAACAAAATTGGTAGACCACTGGAAATCATAACCAAAGAAAAGAAGGAACCAATTTCAATAGCAAGGATGAGGAAAGAAGCTGTGGACATTACAACAGACCCTAATGAAATCAAAAGGATAATTACATGGTACTATGAAGGCCTGTACACTAAAACATTCAACAACCTGAAAGACATGGACAAGCACTTGGAAAAACAATCCATCTCCAAACTACCCCAGATGGATATGAAGAACCTCAACAGACACACAGCAATAGAAGAAATAGACAAGGTTATCCAGGGATTACTAAAAATAGAAAAAAAAATACCCCGGGCCAGATGATTTCACCAAAAAATTCTATGAAGCATTCAGGGAAGAAATGATACCTATCTACACAAACTTTCCCAGAATATAGAAAAAGACAGAAAACTGCTAAACCCTTTCTATGAAGCTAATATAACTCAGATCCTTAAAGCAGGCAAGGATTCCACAAGAATGCAAAACTTCAGACCGATATCCCTAACAAACATCCATGCAAAAACCCTTTACAAAATACTGGCCAATAGAATATAAAGCATATAAAAAACATAATTTGGCTGAGCCCTGGTGGCGTAGTGGTTGTACGCGGGGCTGCAGGCCCACTGGGATGGAGGTTCAATTCCCGCTTACAGGAGCAAAGGCTGGGCCCTCCTACTCCCACCACCAGGGCAGTGATGCCTAAAAAACAAAACAAAACAAAACATAATTTACCATGATGAGTGGGATTCATAACTGGGATGTAGGCATGATTCAACATATGAAGACTATTAGCATAATTTGCCACATTGAAATGAAAAAAAATTATAAGAACCACACGATAATATCACTAGATGCAGCAAAAGCATTCAACAACATCCAATACCCACTCCTGTTTATGACACTCAAGAAGATAGGAATGGAAGGAAAATTCTTCAATATTATACAAGCTATATATGCAAAACCAACAGTCAAAGTGGTAATCAATGAAGCAAAGACAGAAATAGTTCTGTTGAAAAAGGGGACCAGACAAGGGAGCCCCTTGTCCCACTTGCTTTTAACACTGTACTAGAGGTCCAGGCTAACAAGATAAGACAAAGAAAATACATGAAATGTATTTGTCTGGGGAAGGAAGAGGCAAAACTATCATGATCCACAAACTGTATGATTTTATATATTGAAAATGCACAAAACTCCACAGGTGAAGTATTACAAACAATGGAGAAATGTGGCAGAGTACAAGATACAAGATCAACAAACAGAAAAGTCTATTGGACTGCTATACACATCAGAGAAGATCATAGAAGATGTAATTTAAAAGGTAGTACCATTTACAGTAGCCAAACAAAATTGAAATCTAGGAATATACCTGGCCAAAAAAAAAAAAAAAGATATGTATGAGGAAAACGACAGAACCTTATTACAAGAAACCAAGAATGACCTCAACAAATGGAAGAATACCCCATGCTTGTGGACTGGAAGATTCAACATAGTAAAGATGTAATTTTCCCCGTGGCACCATATAAGTTTAATGTTATCCTGCTACAAACACCATCATCTATGCACAAGAATAAATTCAAAGTGGATCACAGATCTTGGGGTAATACCCCAAATTATTAGGGCCATTAAGGAGGGTATTAGGACAGACCCAAGAACCTTGGCACAGAGAGTACATAGACTATCAGAAATAGGAAGGCTACAAATACAGAGGAGTTACAAATTCACAAGCGGGATATACTGTAGTATTGAACACCTATGCACATGGAAATGAATGACCAAGAGAGTAATAAGCCCACAGACTGGAAAAACACCTTTAGCAATAACACATCATACAAAAGCCTTACTACTGAAATGCATAATATTTTGCAAGTTTACAATAATGAAAAGACTGAGTTCTCACTAAGAAGGTGGGTAAAGGGGCAGAAATCCAAGTGTCCAATAAACCTATGAGACTATGTCCCTGATCATTAGCCAGCCATAAGAAAAATGCAAATTAAAACAATTATGTGATGATACCCAACACCTTCAAAGATAGTCCAATTTAAGAAACCAGAAAGTAACAAGTATTGGAGGTGCCGTGGGGAGATAGGAACTCTCGTCCATTGCTGGTGGATCTATATGTATGTACAGCTGTCATGGAATTCAATTTGGTGATATCAAAACAGATGGAAATTGAGCTACCAAATAACCAGCAATTTCCCTACTGAGCCTATACCCAGAAAAGGCAAAGAAACAAACCATGGCAAGACATCTGTGCTCTAATGTTCATCATAGCACAGTTCACAATTTCAAGGAGTTGTAAATTTCAATCAATAGACAAAGAGCTCCAAATGCTGTGGTACAAACATACAGTGGAGTACTATGCATCCCTCGAAAGTAGCATTGAATGCGTGAAGCACATTACCACATGGGAAGAACTGGAGGAATTCATGCTAAATAAAGTAAGTCAAATACAAAAGGACAAGTAAAACCTACGTCCTCTGAGGTAAGTTTGAAAAAATGGGGCATAAGGGAAAAGCACTCTCTACAGAGGTACATACAACAGCCAACTAAATAGGAGGGGGGAAGAAAGAGAGGGGGAAAAAAAGAGACAAGGGTAGGGGGTGAGCAGGGCACTACCCCACTGATGGGCAGGTATTATTTATATCTCCACAAGAGAGGGGGAGAGAGAGAGAGACCAGGATTTCACAAGATGTGCCAAGATGTGGATACAACATACCACCATGTACCATAGAACTAATAGAAAGGTCTGCGGTGCCGACTCCAATCCCAACTCTGTGGGCCCAACTCCTCTCTCAAAAATATGCACTTCAGAGGACATAATCAAGGCTATATCTTGGGGAGAGGGGGAGCCAAATTTGAGCACATGGTAGAAATGAAAAGGGATGGAGAGAGGGTGGAGGACATCCTAGCCCATCAAACCCAGAGGATGGTTTCCTGCTCAGGGCAGACAACACACTGAGAGAGCCATAGGTCTGGCCCCACCATGAGGCATGACGTCCCTCACTATACTGCCAGGGACAATCTGACCCCATCACGCTGGAGTGAAATATTAAGAGAATGCATCAGAGCAGCAAGGGGAATAAAGTGATAAAAATCGCCAGGGAATATCAAAAATAGACTTAGGAGACAGAGTGTGGCACCCCATCAAACTTAACTGGAAAGCACTTGTTAAAGCTAACAGACAGAGCTTGAACTATTTCTAGGCTTTTCTATCTTTATCAATGGCTTTCTTTTTGTTGATGTTATTTTGTCTTTGTTGTTGTTATGGACTTTTTGGTCTTTACTTCCTTTGCTGCTTTATTTTGTTTTACCAGGTTTTTGCATACATTAATGTATCTGCAGGTCTATCTAGATAAGATATGTGGAGTAAATAAATTGGAGATAAAAAATGGGAACAATGTTTCTTGGGGGGTGATACAGGAGGAGGGGAGGTGGGATGTGGGAGGAAGGTGTGGCAGGGGGAAACAACCCAGGGACAAGGGAACAACAAGTTCAACTAAAATGAATAGAGATAAAGAAGTAGGATGTCTACTGGGACTTAATCAAGGGCAATGTAGCAGGGTGGTATTACTAAACCTCATTGATGGCTGAATATGATGGTGGAATAAGAGGAAAGTAAAAGGAAATAGAGGAAATAACCAAGAGGTGAAGGACATTTATAGAGGTCTAAATACAATCATGTACACATGTATACATATATATATATACATACATACATATATCAAGAAGAGAATAGGAAATATGTACTCATATCTATATGTCAAGAACTAAGTTTTCAGATGGACATTGGGCCTTGACTTGAGTGCTCCCTCAATACAAGAACACTTTGTTCTAACAATCTGGCATTCTGTGACGCTCACCTCCCTGACACTACTGCTGAAGACAGAATGGGTGCATAAGCAATTGTGATGGAGAAAGCTGATGGAGATAGCCCGGCTATCAATAAATAAAGCAACTGGGGTCTTAAAGGCTTGGGGATACACATGCAGCCATCTACCTGAGTACCAAACCCACATGGAAGAAACACACCAGTCTGTGTGATCATGAGGTGGTGATGGGATCAAGTGTCAGGCATCTAAGCCCGAGAACAAAATAATACACAAAGTAAATAGGGAGAGGGCATTGAGTGGAGACCCAGTGCCCATCTGTTGACAGTTGAACATCCCTCAAAAAGAGGTCACAGTGAAGAGATGCACCTGTCGGGGTGCATTATGGCATCGATAAAATACACGGCTTTCCTCTAGTTCTTTGGTGCTTCTTCATCCCACTATCATGACTTCAATTCTATCTTACAAATCTGATTAGACCCCAACATGCACATCACTACAGATAAGAACCACAGGGAATCCAGGATAGATAAACCTTTAAGGACCAACAGTGAGAGTGGTGATACCAGGAGGATTAGGAGTAGATGGGGGGGGGGGGGGAAGGGGCGTGAAGGTGGGGGAATCAATCACAAGAGTCAACCTATATCCCCCAACCAAAGGGATGAACAACAGAAAAGTGGGTGAGGGGCAATGGAGGATGAGATAAGATATGAAAATAATAATCTATAACTTATCAAGGGTTCATGAGGGAGGAAGTGAGGAGGTAGGGGGAAGAAATGGGGAACTGTTCTCAGGGGTTAAAGTGGAAAAAGAATTGCTTTGAAAATTATGATGGCAGCATATGAGCAAATGTGCTTGATGCACTGGATGAATGTAGGGATTGTGATAATAGGTAAGAGGCACCAATCAAAGTATTTTTTAATCATCCCTTTGGAAACCCTAGGGAGCATTTCCATTCTGTATTGTCAGGTCACGAGAAATTGGAACTGATTTTTGGCAATAAGAACTATGTAACACTGAACAAGTCACTTAGACTTACTGATGCATACATTTATAAAGAGGAAAATGAAAGCTTTTTTTTTTTTTTTTAGAAATTGAAGAAAATCCATAGAAATGCTTCCAATAGTTCCCAAATGTTCACTATGGATATTTCTGGCAGATTGACACTAGATTTCAGGTCACTTGACTTCTAGAGCAGATATTGTTCTACTGTGTCACACTTTCACATTTTTATCTCTTATGCTTCTGTGGTGTGAACTCTGCTGATTTGGAAATTAAAAGCTTTATGGCCATGAAAGATTGTAAAATGTCTCATACCTAAGCACATAATGAGCAACTGAACATTTTCAATGTCATGTGCCAAACAAACCCACCTTTAAATATTTTACATTGTAGAATCCAAAGATATCCTGTGTGGGCACAGACTCATTAAGTCATAAATTTAATTTGACCACGAATAGACCTAGGTAGTTTTATATCTAATTAACCATGACTGTTAAGGAATGACATAAATCTGATAATCAAATTTCATGTTCCACTAAGTAAATCAATGACAGTAAGAATACAGTCAATATTATTTTCAAATGCTGAATCTTGTACAAATCACAAGTTTCTTAAGTAGGGTGATTTTTACTTTTGTTAATTGACTGATGCTCACATTCACTGATATTCAAAATTCAGCCCACTCATGCCTACAGAGGCACAGGCAGATGTCTTGACACTTCATATTCTTGCTTTCTTTGTTCTCCAGTTTGGAAACTTTTCCCCATATGTTGGAATCTGGCTTTGATGTCTGCTTGACTAAATATTGTATAAAAAGAGTCAGACTTAGAGAAAACACGTCTTCTTTGAGAAAACATTTCATTGCAAATACAAAATTTAGGAGCATGTAAATAATAGTGGCTGAAGCATGCATGGCTAATATTTCTCAGAGGTTGGTCGATGTTCCATGGTTCACCTGCTTCAGAGTTATCTGCCTGCCCTAATAGGAAAAAGAAAATTTAAAACATGACATTTCAATCTCACACAGGAACATGCACCACAATATCTAGGAGATCAAGAGCAAGCCAGTCATCTGCCTATGTTACTGAAATAAAACACATCCCAAACTTCCTGCCATCGAGCCAGTGTTGACACACAGCAATCTTAGGAGACAAACTAGAGATGGCCTTTTGACTCTCAAACTTGGTAAGCACTCTCTTTCTCCCACCTATGCAACACACATCCTGATGACACAGAGGTACTTTCTGAGCCATGTCAGTATTGCCTAAGCCTTTGAAGCAGTAGTCTGAGACGTTTTGTAGATTTGAGGAAACAAGTGGAATCAACAACAGGTCTTCCCATGGAAATGTACCATGGGGATGGAGGGAAGGACAGCAAATTCATGAAATCAACACACTTTGAGCGTTGGCTTTACAAGAGTCCTTAACACATAATAAAGCTGGAAGTGAAGAACTCGGTAATGAAACACATGAAGCCCATGGTAAGTATGCCATGGTGCAGTAATAGAGCTAAATGACCCATCAGGACCTGGGAAGAGGGTAATATAACTTAAGATAGGCTTAAAACATCAGGAATTTGAAAGGTAAAAAGAAGGCTCAATTTTAGAACAGAGTACTCTAATAAAATAGAGGAAGTTGCTAACAACATAATTTTTGAAGCTCTAAATGAGTGGCCATCTAGCTAAGAAGCAAGCCCACATGGAAGAAGCACAACAGCCTATGTGGCCACAAGTTGTCAAAGGGATCCAGTATCAAGTATCAAAGACCTAAAAATTACATCATTATAAATGAAGGGGGGGGTTCAGATTGGGGACCTAAAGTCCATCAATAAGTGAAGCGACATCCTCCTACAGAGGTGTTGCAGCAAGGAGATGAACCAGTATAGTATAGTACAATACAGTATAGTAACAATGAAATGTACAACTTTCCTCTGGTTCTCAAATGCTTCCTCCCACCAACTATCATTATCCCAATTCTGCCAGACAGATTCGGCTAGGCAAGGGAATGTACATTTGAGTCGTAAACATGGGAATTTTAGATAGATAATCCCTTGAGACTAGTGGGGAATGGTGACACTTGGAGAGTGGAGGGATAGTGGAGTAGAAAGGGGAACAAATTTCTGGGATCTACATGTGACCTCCTCTCTGGGGTGCGGCCAACAGGGGAGTGGGGGAGTGAAGTGACACATTGGACAGTGTACAATATGAAGAGGTAATAACAATTTGTAAATTATTGGAATTTCATGGGGGAGCAGAAGGCAGAAGGGGAAATGTGGGGAGTTGGAATTTAAAAAAATAAAGAACTAGAGGAAAGAAGGAAAGAGAAGCTTATACTGAAGGGGTTCAAGCAGAAAATGTTTGCAGATGAATGTGGCAAGTATGCTTAATACAAATATAGTGAATGTTGTAAGATCTCCCAAATAAAATCTATATTAAAAAAAGATGTGGAGAAATATATGAATGTATAGGAATAAAGATAACACAAGTATCTGTCCCTATTTCCTGTTTCCCAGGTGGGAGGGATAACCATTGTACTGCATTTTGTGCCGTATAACAGTTGGACTCCCTGTGAAACATTTTGAGGATTTTAATCCATTGTTTCCTTTAAACTGAACCAAATGAAATATGAGAGAATAAAGATCTTGGTGATAACTGTCAAAACTCTGCCAAAGCCAGGACAGCAACAGAGGGGAGAAGAACATGTACTTACCTGGGCTTGTCTAGGTAGGCCCTCAAGCTTCTGGGAAAGTCCTCAGGGACTACACTCTTGGTTTTGAAATTTGAGTAACATTCCTCCGGAATCTATGTGTGCAGCAGGTTCAACTTACAAAACTTCATGTTGAAACGTATCGTTGCTGAAATGGGAATCAGAAACCATATCCATTCTGAAAACATCTAAAATACCAAATCATATTCTATCTCCTGGCTTTGGATTTCAGCCCATAATTCTTATGCAGAATTTAGAAATATCCACATAAGAAAACATACTGTCCATTTATTTTTAAGGTCAGGGGGAAAATGTCTTCACATGGTCATTTTTCATCCTCTAGTTTGTTCTCTGTCATTCATTCACACTTCTATGGGACTGCAGTGGTGCTAAGAGGACAGCAGAGTTGCTGTATATGGACAACTACATCAACTTCTCTCTCTCCTTGCCATCACGTAGAGGGTGATTCATACCACCCTTATAGAACATGGGAGAGCTGTCCTGTGGGTTTCTGAGACTTTACTCTCCATAGAAGTCAAAAGCCCTGTTTTTCTCCCATGGTGTGGTGACTAGTTTTGACCTTGTGCTTAAAAGCCCAACACATCACCACTACACCACAAGAGCTCACACTAAGTTAGTGTCTAAAAGAAAAATAATTGCTCAATACTTAAATCAAAGTGGAAGCATTGAAAACTTTTGGGAGCTACATTATGTCTCATTATTAAAGCCAGGCTTAATTTCTCTATGAGACAGGGATGTCACAAACAGGTTAGCATTTTTTTCCTCGCTTAAAGGTTGGTAATTCAAACTCTTCCAGAGGTGTCTCAGAAGAAAGCCTGTGATCTGTCTCGGAAAAGTCACAGACTTAAAGGCCAGTGGATCAGTTCTACGCGGCACACATCAAGCTGCCACAAGTAGGAATCAATCAGATGGCAACTAACATCAATTTCTCTTGATAGTGCAATGGCATTGTCTGTTGCTGTGCCAAGTGGGATAAGCATTTAACCTATAACATAGGCCATGTGTCTGACAGGTGCCCAAACCACATGGAAACCCACTGCCAACCTGACCCATTGAGCATCTGCACAGGGATTTGGGGGTCTTCCAAGCTTTATCTGTTAGCCTCATCTTTCTCTACATAGTACCACCAACTTGGTGGACAGCAACGTAATGATTTCCTGACAAGTTTGACTTACTCTCGCCTTTCATCAAAAAGCAGTTTAATTTCTTTCTGGAGCTTATCTGTCTCTTGAGTGAAGCCACATTTAAAAAGAAATCTAACTCTGGAAATGTTAATTTCATTAGGAAAAAAAGGGAGGTTAATAATCATAAGAAGCTCTGTCATTCTGGATGTTTGTTTATGGGGTGGTTTTTTATTATACACTTGGAAAAATGTCTTAGTACTCTGATACTTTATGTCAAAGATATAGTCTTCATCTTCATCAGATATTTGAGCAGTACCACAGCCTGCTTTTAAGGGACTCTGGGATTCAGCTGTTAACCAAAAAACTGGCAGATGGATCCTACCCAGTGAATTCATCACTAGTGATCCTCTCTCATAAAGACTACAGCCTAGGAAGGCTTACAAGGTCATATAGGGTCAGTCTAAGTTGAAATGGACTTGGTAGCACCTTAAAACAACACGATCAGCATTCTTTTAGACATAATTTTCATAGACATTTGCTTTCCAATTTTTTAACATTTCTAAAGTTCTCTCAGATACCTTTTCGAATGAATAACTTATGTGCCAACACCTATATATGGTGGGAAAACTGCCACTTTAAGGCCAACCTTGTTAGATCTCACTTAGCAACATAATGGATTGTTTTGAAGGTTGTTCAAATGCATTATCACTATAAGCTTTTTTCACGTGTTTCATTTTCTAAAGTGGGAAACAACAAAAAGCCTTCTCATCCTTGAGCCATAGATGCTTATTCCACTGGCTGCAGTTCAACGCTGAAATGTAACATGCTGCTCACTTCCTGGAACATACAAAGCCATTTCCTTAATTTTGGATCATCTTCGCAGAACTCCTACTTTCATCTCAGACTGGCTTCCTTGTCAAGATATATCAGATGAACTTTATATAGGTGACCTTAAAAGCAATAGTCAGAGACCAGAATATAAAATAATAGTAGATGGAATGACAAAAAACAATGACCCCCCACCTCCCAGATGCATAAACATATCTTTATGATGGTGATGTCAAATAATCTTCTTTGCAGGTAAGTAAAAAGGTATTGTTATATGATCATAGAAACCTCTATGTAACAAAATCATAAAAATGTGAAGGTATTGTTTTTGAACAAGAACCCATGCGAGTTTTTGTTGTCGCTGTTCAGTGTCATGGAGTTCATTCTTACCTACAGTGACCGTATGCATGACAAAGGGACACCTTACCTGGTTCTGGGCCATTGGCAGTACAATAGTTCTTATGCTGGAGCTCATTGTTGCAATCTCATTTTTAATAATATAAAGAGGTCTTGTAGAGCAAATTTAACTACTTCAAGTTTATGCACCAAGTTTATATCCTAACCCTATCTCTAGTCCTTCACTAAATAATTTTAAACCTGTGCTTTACTCCACATCGAAATAGTAATGTGGGCATCCTTGAGAGAGATTAAAATTGTATTCTATTTCAATGCTCTTTGAGTTTGGGGTGCAAAAAGAAGTCTTAAGGGAAAAGAGCAGCCCTATAGGATAAATGGATGCTCCCCAACACAAGAGACTGTGATAGCCCGTGTGGCCCTTGGAGAATGAGCAGGTGCACTGTTGAGATGAAGAAAAGTTCCTTTTACAACTTCCTTGGTCTTTTTCTTATCAATATGGTTTTCAATTTTCTTACATTTCCTCAAAATAAGTACCCATGACTGTCCTGTGTCATAGAAGAGAATACAACAAGATTCAGTCTTTGGGATGCCAACAAAGAACTTCCATAACCGTCTCACCTTTCTGCTTTGAATTTAACTGGTCCAGTAGGTTCCCTTAGAAGTCACCATTTTTGATTGGACTTCTTTTTTGAAGACATCCAAAAAAACTAATACAAGTGTTTTCCTGAGAAAATTCCTCTGGTGTCATTTGCTGGTGCCAGAGAATATTTTAAATGCATTTTTGTTAGAATAAACTTCTGCATATGACGAATTGCAGTCCCAGAACTATACGTTTTGACTTACTCCTATACTCTAGGATACTGATGGGTAAGGAAGACAAGTATATTGCTTTAAATAGTGATAAAAGTAGGCTCAAGAAACATGCACCTTTTCCTATCCTCCATTGTAATAATTTTATACTGAGGAGACAAATTTGGATTTGAAACACACTAAGAGTTTCTACCATGTGTACGAAGTCTTGAAAAGACTCTTCTCTATAGGAAGGACTAGTTATGCCATTGAAGTATGTTGAGTTCCAATTGAGACAATGATATCTAAGTGTCCCACTCACAAAGTGAGGGCAATGTTAAGAAAACATACAGTCTGGAGTCAGTTCAGTGTTTGAAATACGACTCCATCTCTTTGAGAGCTTGAACAAATTATTGGAATACACTAACCCTCCATGTCTATCTCTAGAAAGTAGGATAAAATGCACATACTTAGTTTAAGGTATTTTAAATTATGTAATGTACAATATATTAAATGTTACCCAAATTCCTAGAATACAGTAAGTGTTCAATAAATATTAGTGTTCAGTGTATGATGATTATCACAAATAAATATTAGCTAGCAGTAATCTCTATTATGATAGTTTCAGAAGCTTCCATTAGCTACTGAACCTCTTAAACAGACACAGGACATTTTCAGAGATAGTGTCAGATGATGTGTCCCTCCAGTCAACGAGCATGCAGATTAGGCCCAAGGAGGGGTTTACTTATCAAAAGAGTCAGCCATCATGATAGATATGGAGTAAAGCCTGCAAGAACTGGCAGACAGCCATTTACTGATGGAGCATTATCCATATGGAGAAGAAACAGCTAAAATATCTATTAATACTCAGAACTTGGAGTGTAGTAAGCATGAATCTAGGAAAGTTGAAAATTGTCAGAAATCAAATCAAATGTAGACAGATCAATGTCCTAGGTATTATGAGCTAACATGGAATGTTATTGGTCATTTTGAGACAGAAAATCTTAAGGTTTGCTAGACTGGAAATAACAGACTCAAGAGGAATTTTATTGCAAGCAATGGAAAAAAGAACATATGAAGAATTATCTTGAAGTATAATGCTACCTGTGATAGGATTATATCTATCCACAAGGAATCAGTATAGTTATTATTAAATCAATGTAGTTAAATACTGTTAACATTTATGCACAACTACTTAAGTTAGAGATTAAGAAATCAAGGAATTCTACAGTCTACAATGTCTTCAGTCTATAATCAATCAAATATGTAATCAAGGTGTATTGATAATCATTGATGAACTGAATGCAAAAGTTAGGAGCAAAGATAAAGGAATGGTAGTTGAAAGATGTGGCCTTGATAATTAAAATGAAGCTAGAGTGGCATGTCAGAATTTGCAAGACCATAATTTGTATGTGGCAAATACATTTTTTCAACAACTCAAAAGAAAGCTTATACTTGGAATTTCCAGAAAGCAAATTAATTGTATCTGTAGAAAGGGATGATGAAGAAGCTTGGTATCAGAAGCTAAAACCAGGTGAGGAGCCAACTGTGGAAATGACCATCAATTACTCACAAGTAAGTTCTGGCTGAGTCTGGAGAAATGTTTTAAAATTCTACAAGAGCCAAACACTGACTTTGAACCTATCACACCTAAATTTTGAGAAAATCTCGAGAACAGAAGGCATGATGAGCTGTGAGAGAACATAATACACGAAGAAAAGAGAAGGTCCATAAGAGACAAGAAAGAGTCTGGAACTTGCAGACTCAGAGTAGGTAAGGCAAATGGAAGAAATACTGAAATAGATGAGAGAAACAAAACTTTTCAAAGGGCAGTTCACAAAGATAGAGTCAAGTATTATAAGAAATATGCAAAAACCTAGAGTTAGAAACAAAAAAAGAGGAACATGCTCAGCATATATTAAACTAAAATAACTCAAAGAAGAGTCCAAGCCTCAAGTCACCATATTAAAAAATTCTATGGTTAAAATAATGAATGATGCAAGAAGCATCCCAAGAGGATGAGCAGAATACATAGAATCATAGTACTAGTTGATCAAACATTTCAAGAGGAAGCATATGATCAAAAACCAATGGTGTTGAAGGAAGACTAGAGAATTGTTACCTTTGTATTATGATACTAGCAAAGAATATTGAACATAATGTGGATGAACGGAAGAGCAAACATTTTTAAATGTAATTAGTATGGCTGGAAAGTTTCTTAGAAGCCAAGATGACAAGACTTTATGTCACTTACTCTGTGTCACAGACATGGAGAGACCTGTCCTGAGAAAAGAATATTATTCCTGGTAAACTAGAAGCCAGCTAGAAAAGGAAGGCCATCAAAGAAATGGAGAGACACAATGTCTGCGATAATGGGCTCAACATAGCACTGATCCAAAAGAGGCTAAAAGACCAAGCACCTAGCCATAATATAATGGTTGTTTAAATTTTGTTTCTCCATGGGCTCTTTTGACGGGCCATAAACTAATAAGGCACACAGCCTCTGACTTTTTTACACACATTAGTCAAGACTGAGCAATAAAAAACTCAGTGAAATCCCAATCCTTTCTCTAGCTAGTCTGGAACTTCACTGTATTCATTTCCTGTTGCCGGTCTAACACATTACCACCGGTTTAAAATTGCTGAAAAGCATTCTATAGTAGTTTTGGAAGCCAAAAATCTCAAAATCAGCTTTGTTGAATTGTAATCAAGTTGTGCACGAAACTATTTTTTGGAGTTTTTTTTTCCCTAACATTTCCAGGGAAAGAATGTATTCTTTGCCTCTTAAAGCCTTCGGTAGCTGCTGATATTCTGTAGTTTATAATTCCATTACTCCAACCCCTTATTATCATCACTTCTTACAAGTCCCATTCTGCAGTCAAATCACCTACACTTTCTATTTTTTTGATGGTGCACAGATTTTATTTTCCATGGAATTAATACACATATAATATATATCCCATTTAAATTCTAAGGAGAAAATCTGATGTATTATACTTAGTTCTTTTTTTATATATAAATCATTTTCATTTTACTGGGGCTCATGCAACTTTCATCATGATCAATACATACATCAATTGTATGCAGACCACATTTGTACACTTGTTGCCGTCAACACTCTTGTAACATCCTCCCTCCACTTAGGTCCCCTCTATCACCTCCCGATATTTCCCCTCTCTCCCCACTCCCCCTCCCCCATGAACCCTTAATAATTTACAAATTTTTATTACTTTTTCAAATTGTACACTATCCGACGTGTCCCTTTACCCACTTCTCTGTTGGCCATACCCCAGAGAGGAGGTTAGATGTAGGTCCCTGCAATTGGCTGCCCATTTTGACCCTCCCTCGACCCTCCCAACATCACCACTCCCACCACCGGTCCTGAAGGGATCATCTATATTGAATCCCCCATGCTTCTGACTCCAGTGTACAACCCCTGGTCTAGCTGGATTTGTAAGGTAGAATTGGGATCATGATAGTGGGTGGAAGAAAGCACTTGAGAACTAGGGGAAAGTTGCATACTTCATTGTTACTGTACTGTACCTTGACTGGCTCGTCACCTTCTTGTAACCGCTCTATAAGGAGATGTTGCTTTTTGTTTGTTTTTTGATAATAGTATTATTGACATATCTTACACAATTCCTTCACCTACAATTCTGTTGTTCAATCCCATCGAGTGAGGTCATGCAATCATCAATGCTATCAGCTTCCCCTTCCTTCTTTAAGCCCCCTTTCCATACCCTCAGGAAACAATTGTACCTGTTACTGGCCACCCATTCCTATAGTCTTAGATGGATAATGTTGTTACATTGAAAGTCTACTGAAACAATAGAAAATACTTTCTACATCTAAAAACTATGCTTAATTTAATTGCGTTTGTAAAGTGCCACATGCCATATATGGTAACTTCACAGGGTCTAGGAATTTGGGACAGGATAGCTCTGAGGGTGCATTATTTAGCCCTCCTACAACCAGGATTAATTGATAAAATGCAGAAAATGTGACTCAAAAGAAATTGACTTGATGGAGCAGTGCTCATTTGAGTAGAAAAGAACAGACGGTGATGGATGTTCCCTGTAGCATCTGCTTGGTTTATTCCGCTTGTGAACACTCATCTTCATTATGCCAGCAAGATGATTTGTAAGAACATAAAGTTAGCTCACTTTGGAAATTTGTCAATGCAAAAAGGCAAATAATAAAATATCTGGATTCATACAGATACTGAAATAAAAATGAGGAAAAATTGATCTTTGTGACAGCAGAGTAGAGGCAAGTGCAAAGAATAAGAGGTGGCAATTCTCTTTAAGCATAAAGAATCACTGCATTATTTGATCACTTATAGGGAGATCAATAAACATTAAATTCAAGAATTGTGGGGCAAAGAGGACATTCAGTGTTAGGTAGCATGACTTAGGGGCATAACCTCTGGGCAAGGATCTCAATTTGAACACAATGAGCAATGACACTTTCTCTTACTCTAACCCTCTCTGAAAAGTCTTATTTCAAATTAAAAATAGGAGTATTCCCAGGTGTGAAATGAAAGTACACCTATAAAGTGGTTCTATCCCAAAGATTCTGCGGTAAGACACTTTGGACTCATAAGACAAATACTTCATTTTCTAATTTTTAAAAATGCTTCATTATTATGACCCTATCCTACTATATGGCAGTGTTTTGAATAGTACATCATAGCAACAAACATCTGCATGTGAACATATGAGAAGGATAATATAAGCAAATTATGCCGCAGTACTGTTTGTAGTACATCATACTAGCAACAGGATGTAAGAAGGTAAAAAAAAAAGAAAAAGCTTCCCAAGTGCAGTGTGTCAGAGGTCAGATCTTTTCTAAGTGAGGGGTTACCTATAGGGAAAAATATAAAACAATCTAAATCATGAGGCCCTAATTGAAAGCAATGAAGGAGAATGTTGAACGCCTTCTTGTCAATGGCCTGTCTGCATCGTATTCACATCTGGCACTGCACTTTGTCTAACCGGACTTGAACCACACTAAAGAAGTGGGAGACTTGCAAACACTAACAAGCCTTTAAATAGTGGTGAAGCTGGGCCCATAAAACTTATGTTTCTATAGTCTATCATGTTATCTTAATATTTGGCATATCTGCCCAGCACAAGACTGCTTCCAGATTCATAGGATTGAAGACCTAGATGTCACTGCTTTGAGACCAGCCTATCACAAATGAGAAAATTAAATTCGAGGTAAGGCATATCACCTTTCCTGTATGAGCTTCGACACTGGAACTGAGAGCTTCGATACAAGCTTTGTACATTTCTGAACTGGCAATAAGTACATATAAGCATTTCAGAGGAACTATCTGCCTAACTAGCCATGACAGTAAGTCTAGAAGGAGAGACAGAGGAAAAGGATTGGGGTCAATGGGAGATCAAGTACAAGTCAAAAACGTGTGCACAGGATTCATTACCTTTGCAAAGTGTATGGATAAAGCTCTCTGGCCAAGGGGAGACAGTCTCCTAAGACCGTTATTTTACTGAGTATAACAAACAGCATCATGCCTATTGTACAGATCTACTGTGTTAGCATTTGAATATAATTATTGTCTTTGAGTGTTTCACAGAAAGTAGACTGGAAGAGTGAGTGATTTGTTCTATACAATATATTTTTTCCAAAATAAATATTTCAAAAATTTTGCAGAGAAAATAGAATAAAAAATAACGGAAGTACACACCCATTTTTAAAAGCTCTCTGTAAGCTCATACGAGTTGGTGGCAGAGTAGTTAAAGCACTTCTTGGCTGGAGGTAGGGGCTGCCCACTGCTCTGTGGGAAAGAGGTGTGGCCTGCTCCCACCAAGAGCGTAACTGTGGCATGAGGATTTGAGGATTTCTACCATTCTCCATGATTGCATTTCCAAGTGTGCTTGAGAGCATACACTAACAAAACTTACAGGAAAACAGAGAGAGAGAGAGAGAGTTGTTCCACTTTGTGAGATATTGTCTACAAAACAAAAAAACAACCTTAAGCAACTTTTTTAGTTAAAGAAATGATGCTTCACTAGGAAGAAAGGCATCTTTCCCCAGACTCCACCACCCACTGGTATCTTCAGGTTAAAAAAGATGCAACTAGGACTAAGCCCCGGTGGCACAGTGGTTGTGCACGGGACTGCGGCCCACTGGGACGGAGGTTCAATTTCAGCAGTGGGGCTGGGCCTCCTACTCCCACCGCTGGAGAGCAGTGATGCCCTCCCCCCCCCCCCCCAAAAAAAAAAACCAACAAAAATCTTAAACATTCACTTGGGAGGTAGCCATTTTGATTCCAAGATCTCAAACTCCGTTTCAGCTTAACTGAAATTTTGTAAGGTGCCCTGGATGAAGGTATTTAGACTCAGATCTCCAGTTTTGTTTATTGGGCAATTTAGAGCAAAGGACAGACTTCTCTGCCAAGAAAAAGGGGACGGAGGTCAGAGTGCTCTGTAAAGGCAAGAATAGGGAAACTTTCTCTGACATACTTTGGGCATGCTGTCAGGAAAGACCAGCCCCTGAAGAAGGAGAGCACGCTTGGGAAAGCGGAGGGCCTGAGAAAAATAGCAGAGCCTGGTCTAAATGGATTGACCCAGTGGCTATAACAAAGGTCCCAAACCTAAGAGCCATTATAAGGAGGGCAGTGTCAATGCTATTGTATGCGTTTGCACCATTGTGGACAGTTCCACCACTGACTCAAGGGTCCCTGATGACAACAAGGGCTGCTCTTTAATCATTCCTCAAACATCTCTGCTGGAGGGAGCCTGCCTCTCACTTCACCATGACCATGACCATGCTTCCAAACCAGTTGATACTTTCAAGACTGTGCCAGTCATGACTGTGCTATTCCCATGTGGCAAGGACCTTAATCAAAAAGGAAAAAAAAAGAAAATATTCAGAAATACAAATAACACCAAGTAGATAAATGTATGCAATAAATAACGTGTGTGTGTGTGTGTGTGTGTGCAAAATCATTGGATGATACTTTTGAGAAAAGTAGCTTTCAAATGTATCTGTCCTTCTAACGTAGGAGTTGGCATATGGTTGGAACCAGATACACACTCGGGACAGTCTGGTCGACTCTGGGAAATGAGTTCTGTCCTTTTGATACTCTAGTTTTGCTCCAATGTGACGTCCCTTTTGTGCCCCTGTCATTAGAACCACCGCTAAATCAATGCATCTTTTCAGCATTTCCTTCCTTACCACAAATAAAAATGCAAGATGTTCTGTTTTGATTCTTTAATAAATAAAGCTCTCATACCTTTGAAAAAAGAAAGAAAGCCACTGCTATTTAGTTGATGCCAATCCAGAGTGACCACAATGGACAGGGTCGATCTGCCCCTGTCAGTTTCTACGACCTGAATCTTTTACCACAGTCGAATCTTTCTCTGGCAGAGTGGCTGCTTGATTTGAATCGCTCACCAAGCAGTTAGCAAATCCTTGTCCACACCGAATGATAGAGGAGGGTTTGCATTCACATTAATAAGGATGTGCAAACGATAAAACCTGTGGAAATCATTTCTAACAGCGTTCCTGTCAGTTCTAGTCTCTGAAAGGCTCTGAGGGTCAGTTAACATGAGAGACCAATGGGATGAGCTAAGGGAGTAGACTTCCAGTCACAGACCCCTAGGCAAACAAAGATCTATTTGCTTTCCTTTTCACTTAGTAATGTCCATAGAAAAATGACCAGCTCAATCGTTTGGTAAAGAAATCCAAGTAGAGAGTCTATTTACTTTGTCACTGAATATATTTCCTTTAAAGAAAAGGCGTATTAGCCCATCAACCTTTTAAAATTTGTTTTCAAATTGTGGATGCCAACATACCTGCTTTTACTGAAATTTTGCCTTTCAAAAAAAATGCATAGATTATTGGGCCTAAGTGTGTAATGGGTCTTGAGTCAATGGCACATTTAGAGCGTTGGAGGTTCCATCAGGATTAAATAATACAGAAAACAAAGGGAGTTAGTAGGTTTTTTTCTATGCTAACGTTTTAACACAATCGGAGATCTAAGGAAAACATTTTAAAGTTTCAAATCCTGAATTTGGAAATGTTAACATCAGGGGGCTTCTAGGCCTATTTTCAAGGAATAAAGAAAGGTATCCAGGACCGATTTTAATGAGCCCTGTAGGTAGGAAAGAAGGAGGGAGAGATTTGAAAAATATGCCAGTGAAGGAGGACTAATTTTTAAGGTTGTAAAATGGCCGATTTGTTATAGTTCTTACTGGCCCTGATAAGGACAAGTGCAGGGCACTGATTAAGAGAAAAGGCTGTGAAAACACAGACTTGAACTTGCAAATGAGCTCAATCACTTCTTAATATTATGAAATCAATAGAATTCCTTCTATGCATCATTTTTTAAAATATCCATAAAACTAGCCTACTCATTCAAACCTACCGTCCTAGATCATTACAGAGTTGAATAAGATAGTGAATGCAAAGCCTTAAGTATGGATCCTGGCACATAACCAGCTCTAAGTAAATTTTTTGATGACAGTAAAAAGTAATGATACTTAGAACACCCTCAGTATGGTCTCTTCTCTCGATGAATTATTGGTGAAAATGTACAATTCATTAAAAATATGTAAAAGCTAAAATATATGGAGTGTTTTCTAAATTTTAGAGGCACAAGAATCTAGGGCCAATTCATAGTAGGAAACAAAATGAAGCATCACAGATGTTGAGGTTGAGCATCAGAGATGTTGGCACCAATATTCTCTGATTTTTAGGTTGACTTCAGATAATAAACTGCAGACTATTGATTTATGCTGTGCACTGGCTACAGATTTATAGAACAAAGCATCTATTTCTCAGTATGATTTGTAAAGAGGTGGTACTTTTGATAGGGTGATTATGAGAGGTCTTTCTTGAAAGAAGACAGAAAACAGATCATCCATTAAAGAATTTTAAGAATCTATTTTCTTCCCATGGAAACAAAATGGAATAGAACATACAGGATAATCACCAGTTGATCCCCTTGTCCTTAATGATTCTATTCCACTATCTCTTGTGCTTCACAGCCAAAGATGTCACTCCTAATTCATTTTCATTGAGGCCCATTTTCTGAGTAGTTTTCCCAGAATGGAAATCCTGTTACCCTGAGCTCAATACATTTCTCTTTTCACTTTTTGTGCCAACATTTTATACCAGACTAAAGATAAATTGCAAGGATGTCAGCTAAACCCTATGGCCACGGAACAAGCTAACGTTAATTAAGCCACCTAGGAATTGAAAAAAAAAAATCCAAGCAGACTTCACACTACAGAGTGGCCATGGTCAACTTAATTTTGAACAGCATTTCAACTCCTGATTTCTCAAGTTCTTTGACATGAGTCAGTGGAGAAATGACTGAGCCAATCAAGGGTGTCTGAGAGTTTCACAACTGTAGAGCCACACAAGAGATATTGAACATCTTGTGATTTTTGTTCTTGAAATGCAGTACTAATGCACATTCCTGATTAGGCCAGTTTTATAACACTTCATGCTCCCATCGATATTCAGTAAGAATATAAGCATGGCATATTCAACACATTGCTTCTTTCCTCTCACTACTATGCCTTCCCCATGACCTCATTCCAGTGGTCCTGTTAGTTCTTTAAACACAGTGGTCAGGAAGCAACAGTGTGTCCCCTCCCTTTATTTTAAAGACTCCACAGTACTTAAAATACATCATGGAAATTATGATGATTTTAGGAGGCCTCCTTTAAGTCTTTGAATGCACACCACACATTCAGTCACCAAAGAGGTTTATTAATGAGTCACATGCCTCTTTTAAGTATGACAGCTATAGTAAAATGGAGAAAACCCATATCTTATACTTGATAGATATCAGTCGACCTTATGGAAACTCTTCAAATACATCAGAGCACTGAACCAAACACCAAGACAATGGAATATCTACAAAAAGATAGGTATCACAGGGAGATACATGCTGGGTGCGACACATTAATGGGAGAAGGACGAGGGAGGAGGGAGAAAAAGTCAAAGGATATGAACAGGGCACTAACTCACCCAGGGGGAGAGTACCGGTCTTGTCTGGACAGAAGCCGGAGTGGGTGAGCAGATCCTACCACAAAGCACCCAACCATGAGGACAGCATGGATGCATGCTAGATTGACCCCTTCCCTGAAAGTGGGCATGGCAGAGAACACGTTGGGGGAGGGCCCAGCATGCCATACCCACTGGGAGAAAGACAAGAAGGGAGGAAGAGAAACAAAGCTGGTCCTGTCCCTCCTGTGGCATCTGATGCTCAGAGAACTTCACCCCTGCGGGGACCTAATATGTCACAAAATTGAGTGAGCAAACAACAACAAGACATGTCACACTGTCTCCCTACTGAAGCAGACTGTGATAGAAGACATTTCAGGGGTCACATGGTGAGGAAGCAATGTGGACTCACCCCCCCCCCAAATGAACAGAATCAAAGAGGGAGCACTCCTGGTTTAACAGTCAGGAGGGGAGAATGATGGGTTCTGTGGTCCTGGGGGGCACTGGGGAAAGGAGCATGGACAGACTCATGGATGAGGAGAACAAGTGGTCCGACTGGTAGAGTTTAAGCACGGTTAATGTAATTGAGAGGAAGTACTAAAAGTCCAATGAAGGTGGAACATGATGGTAGGACAGGAGGGAGATGGACAGTAATAGAGGAAAGAACTAAAAGGAAAAGGAAACATGTAGAGGTCCACACATAAACATATACATACTTAAATATAATCATCTATTATAAGGAGGGAATAAATATAAGAACATATATTTATAGGTTTAGTACTGGGCCCTCACCCAGGTGATCCCTCAATGTAAGAACACCTTGTTCTATGAATCAGGTATTCTGTGATACACAATGGTCCAATATGATCACTGAAGTAAAATGGGTGCATAAACAGATGTGGTGAAGAAAGCTGATGGTGCCCAGCTTTCAAACGATATAGCAAATGGTATCTTAAAATACTGAAGATAAACAAAAGACCATCTAGCTGAGAAGTGGCCATGCCAACACAGAAGAAGTACACCAGCCAGTGTGGCTACAAGATATTAAAAGGATTAGGTTGCAGCCTTCAAACAGGAAGTAAAAAACATATCACTCTGTGCCCACCTTCCCGAGGTGTCTGCTGAGGACATGTGGGGACATAGGCAAGAGTGGTGAAGAAAGCCGATGGTGCCCAGGTATCAAAAGATATAGTGTCTGAGGTCTTAAAGATTTGAATGTAAACAAGAGGCCATCTAGCTCAAGAGTAACAAATCCCTCCACTAAAGAAGCACACAAGCCTGTGCAACCATGAGGTGTCGAAAGTATCAGGTATCAGTCATTGAATTACAAAAATCATAATATGTGTTTACCCTCCCAATATGATCCCTGAAGACAAATGGGTACAGAGGCAAACAGAGTGGAGGAAATGGATGGTGCCCACCTACCAACCAATAGTGTCTGGAGTCTTAAAGGCTTAAAGATAAATGAGTGGCTATTTAGCGCAGAAGCAGCAAAGTCCACGTGGAAGAAATACACCAGCCTGTGTCATCTCAAGGGCTCAAAGGGAACAGGTATCAAGCATCAAAGGACCAGAATCACATCACTACGAATGATGGGGGAGAACAGGGTGGGGATCTAAGACCCACTTGTGGACAATTGGTCACACCCTTAGGGAGGAGACAGGCCAGTCAAGGTGCAGTGAGGTAGAGATGAAGCATACATTTCTCTAGTTCCTGAAGACTTCCTCTCCCCAAATATCATGGTCCCAACTCTACCTAACAAATCCAACTGGACTGGATAAGGTACACTGGTAGAGAGGGGAACTGGAGATATGGGGAACCCAGGACAGATGAGCCCCTCGGGGCCAGTGGTGAGATTGGAGTTACCAGATGGGTGGAGAGAAGGTAGGGTAGAGAGACGGAACCAACTGCAAGGATCTACACATAACCTCCTTTCTGGGGAACAAACATTGGAGGAGTGGTCGAGGGGTGGTGGGAGATGTCTGGCAGTGTAAGATATGATGGAACAATAATAATCTATAAAGTATTGAGGGTTGGTGGAGGAGGGGGAGCAGGTACAAAGGGGAAAGGATTAGAAGCTGATATCAAGGGCTCAAGTGGAAAAGCAGATATTTGGAGAATGATAACGGCAGCAGGGATGTGAAGGTGCCTGGCACAATATATGTATTTATGTATTGTGAAAAATGATGTATGAGCCTCTAATAAAATGATTTTAATATCTATAAAAGGATGTTTATTAACCAGGGAATGCTGCATAAGTAAGATTAGTCCAAGTCTAAGTTAAGGGGAATAGATCAGGGTGAACCAAAGCAAACGCACTGCCATTTGTTCAACACTGAGTCACAGTGCTCAGAGACTAACAAGGAATTTCCGAGGCTGTCAATACTTACTGCAATAGAAAGCCCATCTTAACCACGATATCAAGCTTTCTGTCTGTCAAAAATGTTGTGACACAAGAGTGAGATCATTGAAGCAGGTGATGTTCCTGGTGTTTCTTTCGTCAACCCAACCTGCACTCTCACATTCTGAGATCATGTCATTCTGATTTTAGCTAGTAAGCAGCTTCTTCTCTCTTCTCAAATTTTGGTGCTACTATGAGAAGACAATTTAACATTTCCCTCCACCAATTTCTAGAACACTAGTTAAGTGCTTTTCTCTTTGGGTACTTTGTATGTTGATTTTAAGCACATCTCTGAAAAGTACTCATTGGCTAGAAGGATAAGAACCATGCCCCTGAGTTACCTGGAGTACTTAATGTCAATCACTATGAGCAATTCGGAAAGGCAGTGGTAGCACAGTGGTGAAGAACATGACTGCAAAACTAAAGGCTGGCCGTTCGAGCCCACCAGCTCCCTCAAAGAAAGCTGTCTTCTTCTAGAAAGACCAAAGTCTCAGAAACAATAAGGAGCAGTTCTGCTTTGATCGATGGGGTCACTATGAGTTGAACTTGACTACACAACAATGGGTTTTTGGCTTGCTTTGTGTTGGATTTTTTTTAATTAGTGGGTTATCATCTTCCATCATATTCTTCTTCCTTTAATCAACATCCATTTATCCATTAATTATTTATGGAATGCTTTCCAATGGTACCAAGGAAATCGGAAAATGTAACTGATCCATGCATTAAACTTCAAGTGGCTTGGAGAATGATTGGGGAGGAGCAGGTGTCAGAACCTTGACACATTCATGGTTTTCTGACCTTTCAGTCAATTTAAAGGACAGATGTCAAGTTGTGCAAAACTTTGAACACGGACTTCTTTTGCTACCTGTCTCTGCAGGGATTTTTAGGGTTTCATGGTTTACAATATCCCTAACTTCAACGACTCTTCCTTTGTCTCATTGGCGTCCATACTTTATTGAAATGACATAAGGTTACACAACTGGCAAACCCACTGGAGTATATCAGATCACTTCCTTTTTCAGGGACCTGAGCCAATAACCTATTACCCAACTTGATTGGCCCCCTTCCCCAGTCTTGTGAGCCAGTGCCCTGTCGTTTGACCTGCCCACCTTGCGTTTGTCAGTTCTGTCATGATGTGAGCTGGGAGAAACCTCTAATCATGAATTTGGACTTGCTAGCTTCCCCACATGTAAGGACCATTTTCTTCATAGTTCATGAGTTTTGTGAGACATTGTAGTGAATTGTGGAACACAAAGATGCAAAGAAGAGTAAGGAAGGGAGAGGAGGGGTTGACAACACAGAGTGTTGTCATCTTTATAACAGCTGTGCCCTAAGCTTGAATGGCATGATTTGACAAAGTTGGACGTTTGGGACCCCTCTCAATTCCTTCTCAGAGAAACCAGATTTGCACTGATGATTTTCTTCTGAGAAAAAAAAAATCTGCCACTGAAAATCCTATGGAAAATAATTATCTGACACATGCAGAGTCATTGTGAGTTGGAATCAGCACAATGATACCTGGTTTGAGAGAATGCCAAGAATTAACCAACATATTTTTCACTTGCCATTCATTAAGAAAATGTGTGAAAGATGATGCCTGTGAAGGTAAGGGGCATTGAGTATTCAGTGATTCTGGCCCCCCAAATTCAATAAAGAGCTACAGGGTTCAACTCCTGAAACACCCCAGAAGGAATTCCAAGAGGAACGTGGTACAACAAGTCTCACGTAAGTACTATCAGGCCCACGAAGAGAAAATTGGTCAAAATAGTAGTTGTCATGGCAGTAGGGAGGGTATGGCATATGAGACTAATAAGTTGTGCTGATGGAATAAAACATTCCATTCTATTCACCAATATCAAACAGGAATTCTGATACTTCTGCTGTGACATTTTAAGGACCATATTCCCTGACTCCCCAATCTAACCCTTTATTAGAAATCCAGATTTAAACTGTGAGCAGTAAATCATGCCATTCGAGCTTAGGGCACAGCTGTTATATAGATGAGAATGTCAATGATATAAAATTTAATAGTGCAAAATGCTAGCAAAAAGGGTAATCCCAGAAGTTTCCTTAAAGAGGATACCAGTTTCACCCATATTTAATTTATTTTCTGACCAAAGTAGTGTTTTCCATTTTTAAGAATGACATCATCAGTAAAGAAGCAGGAATAAAATGGATATAAAGAAATTAAGTGTACATAATGAGTTATAAAATTACTACTTTGTTGTCCATGCACTATTGATGAGCTTGCAACGTTTTAGACTTCTTTAATTTATGATGAAACAGTTTTATTTCTTTCAGCTACAGTGGATATAATTTCCTTATCTATCATTAGAGTGGTTTAATACCTACATTAATTCACACATCATAAAGCAGAGTGAATTTTATACCTACTCAAATCATTCATTGCTTCTGCTCCAGAAATGGAAGCATTGTTTTCTGCTGATTCCAAAATTTGACTAAGGCTAGTCTATTCATGAGCCATCAAAAACATAAAGAGAAATTTTAGAGATGAAGCTTCTATTGTCACTATCTCCTTATAGTCATATTTAGGGGTATTATTAGGTGGTGGAACAAATCATACACACACTACTCCAGTACTAGACATCTGACAATGGAAATCAGCAATGAGATGAATGCTTGAACAAGGATGACAATTTCTTCCTCAAATCCATAGACAAAACCTCTCAAGTTCCTCAGATCTTCCTTTTCTGAAGCATCACCTTTTCTTCAGCGTTCTTCTCCCCAAACGCAGCAGCCTCTGTCTCGTCAAGCTTTGACTTCCACCTCTAAGTTCAGGGAGATGATTGGACTCTCCTTTGTTTCCCTCCTTGTCCCTGGGGTCCAATCCAACCGAACCACTTCCATCAACTGCGTTAGATTCCAACTCGAAGCACACTGTAGGAGAGAGCCGAGCTGCTGCAGAGGATTTCTGAGACAGTCTATCTCCACGGGAATAGACAGTCTCCCCTTTCCTCTGTAGTGCACCTGATTTAAACCACCGATCTTGCCCCTTGAATCCCAATGCTTAACCTATTGCACCACCTGGCCTTCTTTATCTTAGGCAGGAGTTCAGTAATTCTCTTTAGGCAAAAAGGCTGATTGATAATAGAGTCATCTCATTGGAATTCTTTCTCGCATTAATAAAAGTGTCCAATGCCAATTGTCAAGGTTAAGTAATATGTCAAATAGCTGTCCTATTTTCCGTGTTGATATATGGGCTTGAATTTGCAACTTGTTATTTGGTTAGTAAGAAAATAGAAATCAAGACTTCCCCACACAAATTAGGATTATACCAAATGACTTGCACTGTACACCATAACCAGGGATATCATGGAGGAAAGATGTTGTGATGGCTGAGTTTCACTCTAGAGCCTGGCTGTTAGTAAAAGCCACGGAGTTGGTTCCAACTCAGGGACTGTGTGGAGAATGGAATGAACCCATGCCTGGTTCTCAAACAATCCTGCGATGTTGGAGCCCATTGTGGCAATTACTGCCGCAATTCACCACTTTGAGGTCTTCCTGATTTCACTAGCCCTCTGTTTTATCAAGCGTAGTATTCTTCTCCAGGGATTGCTCTCTCCCCAAAACATGTCGTAAGTATGTGAGAGGAAGTCTCACCATCCTCAATTCTGACTGTCCTTTGTCCAAGACAAACATACTGTCTATGTCCTTCACCAATACCACAATTCAAAGGTATCAAGTCTTCTTCGATCTTCCTTACATGCCTTCCTTAAGATCTTCAGTGTCCAGTTTTCACGTACATAGGCGATGACCTATAATAGTTGCTATTACTGTAGTGTCATGAGAAGTCAGTGAAACGCTCGGCACTCTGATTTCTTCATTTGTCCTTTGTCTTTGAAAAGGATGGTGTTAACTATATTTAACTCACTGTGCTGCAGAAGGAATCAATCAGAATGTGTAGCGTGCTTAGCAGACTATTGAGTGGAAGCCCACCCCAAGCCAAACCCACTGAATTGATACCTACGGATAGTGACCCTACACAACACTGGAGAACTGCTGGGTTTCTGCAGTCAGAAAGCTATGTGAGTAGACATGCTTTCTCATGAAGAGCATCTAGAGGAGTAGAACTGTGGAGCCGTGCAGTCTAAAGGGCTAGAGAACAATTAGGAATAATTATTCATCTGATTATTAATGATTTTACTCATGTCGCAACCTAGTCCTTGTCCTGGTCTAGTCCTCACAGGAATATAGCATTATCAGCATATCTTGGCTTCTTTCTTTGAGATCATTTCTCTGTTGTTATGTCTAGTGGAGCATCAGATACTTGAATCATTTTGTTTTTACACAAGGGACAAAAGATCAAATTTTCATCTGAGGGATGGTAAGATGAAAGATTTGTTTCCCCAGATGAAATGAGTCCCATCACTATTCAGCAGCTTTGGGGGAAATTAATAGTTTTATTTTTCCCTTGGATAATATGTATCAATAAATCTGACACTTCATTTTTTTTATATCTTGTACCTAGAAAATAAATCTCCTCCATATTTAAGAGTGTAGAAATCAAGCAGTTCTTCACATGAAGTCATTGGAAGTGACAATATACCTTGAATATGAAATTTAAGAAATGTGTATTCAATCTCAGTAGATTTATTTTCCTCCAATGTACTGTGTTAAGATTAAAATTCTTATATTTTTTCTTCAATATACACCCTCAATATGTTCACACCCTATGAAATGTATCTTTCTAGCCCTTATATTTCAAATATTTGTACGTCTTTGCTTTTTACTGAGTGGTTCTTGAAGGTCTTTTCTCTTGACAGTCACATGGTAAGTCATGATATCTTTTGATAACATGCCTGGAAACGAGGCCCAGAAAATTTATAATTACATCCCATGCTTCACTACTCAAAAATTCCATAAAGTTACAGTTTAATTAAATAAGCTTAAAACAATAAAAGCAGAATATTTAAAGACCCTAAAGTATTTTTGAATAGATTTTAAAATATGCTATTACTTTACACATTAAACCACTTTAGTTAACTAGTAAGGAGATGGACTTTTAAAAGTGATGTTTAAAAATACATTTAGATTAAAGTGTCGTTATAAGGTATAATGGAGTCACTTATAAAGTCTCATCTGGCTTGAAAAACATAATGGAAGTAAATGTCTTCTGCACATTTAGGCATGGTTTATGGCATCTATATTGCACTGGAGGAACAATAACAAGGTTTGCAGCTCAATGAGAACATCAAGATTGATTTAAGCTTTTTTTCTGTGAAGCATAAATTTATTGCAGTTACCATGAACTAGCAAACGTCTAATTTTCTAATAAGATTTTCACTTGGCAGTCAGAGAATTGCTCACCTTCTCTTCAGACGACCTTTCACATGATTTAAAATGATTAATTTTTTAATGAAAAGGTTCAAAGCGAGTGAATGTGTGTATGTGTCTACATATCTATTGACATCTATATCCACATGTGTATATACTATGTGAAATGATTTTGACAATAATCTTCAATTATTTGTAAATTTAAAGTGATAAAATATCAAGACCATTAACAATATTTTCCATAGGTATTACCTTGAATTGTTTTGGACAAGATAAAATGGATAATAGCATAAGAAGAATTCATGAATTTCTAAAATCCCTTAGTGTTGGTAGGTGCATTCCAGTCAATTCTCGTTCACTAAAATGATATGCACAAAAAACTGAAACAGAGTGTCCACAATTGCTTTCCCAAGTCCCTTGATGCAGCCACTGAGCCCATGCAAGTAGGTGAGCTGAGGGTCTTTCCCTTTTTTTGTTGACCTCTCACTTTAATAATAATGTCTCTTTCCAGGAAATAATATTTCTGGGCAACATGTTTTGATCATAAGGAGAATTCTGGCTGTACTTTTTCCAAAGTAATTTCAATATTCTTCACAAACATCACAAGTCACATACATAAATTCTTCAGCAGTCTTATTTATTCATTTTTCAACATTCATATGTACATGAGACAACTGTGCCCTAGCACAGGTCAGGTGTACCTTATATCTCAAAGTGACAGCTTTACTCTTTAACACCTTAAATATGTCTTGTGCAGCAGATTTACCAAATGTAGTCTATTATTTGAGTTCTTTCTTTAAAAAAAATTGGTGCTGAGCCCCAGTGGCGGAGTGGTTGAGTGCGGGACTGAGGCCCACTAGCTTGGCAGTTCAAGCCCAGCAGCAGCTCTCCAGGAGCAAGGCTGGGCCTCCCACTCCCACCAAAAGGCAGTGATGTGCCCCCCCCCAAAAAAAACTGAATCATTCAGGAAATCAAAAAAAAATATTGGAAGCTCTTACATATATAATATTCCCTAGTTCAGTCACATCAAGCAGTGTTGTATAATTTCCACCAAAGTTTCAAAACATTTTCCTTCTTAAACTCTGATATTAGTACCCCCTTGTCCTCCCCTTTGTGCTACACCCCCAAAATTCCCAATTTTTTTCCTTATAATAGTTTTGTTGTCATTGTCATTTGGTTGCTTGACTGCTGGACCCATGAGGGAAGACTGTGAATTCAGGTTAAACGGAATATTTGATCTTTAGTAGATGCAATGACAATGGAGAACAAGGTAATAAAATAGCTGGGATGATAAGATTAATAGTTGAATAATAGTATTCAATTATAAAATAATACAGCACTATACAATTAAGAGTTAATAAGAAAGGCAGAGCTAGGGAAGCAAAGAACATTTCACAGCACATAACCTATCATAAGACAATGAGAGCCATCAGATAAATGCACTTCCAATGACCACACTATCACGTATTCAGAAGCAAGTAAGAACACTCAGAAGTCTTTCTGGAGAGTGTGGGATGAGTCAAACTATTTGCATTCCAATAGTTAGAAGGAAAAAGAGAGAACACTTGAAGAAAAGATTTTATAGATTGTAATGATTAAAGCACAGAGTAGAGGGAAGTCAGATATAGGAATGGTAACCCTCGTACTTTTGAGTAGTGTCTTCATAGCAAAAATATGAAAATATGAACTTGGATTAATATTGGATTTGTCTCATCTGTACATGATAGGAATTTGAGAAAGAGTTTAATCTTGGCTTTCTTTTTAAAACAACCACTTGGAGGAAAAAAATGAAATAATTGCTTCATTTCCATATTGAGTGAACGAGCTGCACTGAATTGATATTACTTCATCCAAATGAAGGATATTACTCCTTTTCAAATTACTTAATTCAAACGGGAGAGAATAGTATCAGCAATATCAGTAGGCTCACTGGTAATAGGAAACAATAGATACATGAGTTTTATAATATCATGAGATAAAAAAAATATTTTCAACTTGGAATTATATACTCAGCACATTCTTCATCATGTTGGATGAAGAAAAATGCATTTTCCAAACATGATTATCCTTCCTTTTCCATTAAGTTTTCTTCTCTTCATTTCATCTACCTCTCTTACCTCACTCCTTCACACTCTTTTACCTTCTCTCCCTCTCCCTCTCCCCTATCCCTACCCTGCCAAGCCCTCAGCCATTCCCAACAAGCAACTAAAGAACTAACAAATTGTATGGATAAACAAAATCTTACAATGAAAGTGAAGGTGGAGATGTGAACATTCAGGAAACAACAGTTATGCTCACAGGCAGAAAGCATAAATAATGCACTGTATTTTACAGTAGGCAGTCAGAAGCCTTTGGAATGGAGATCTCCAGGAAACCACAGTTGCAATCAATAGATTTTGAGATGTGGTTGAGCATTTAGAAAGAAAGTATTGATTGTCCTATGAGAGGCCTGGTGTGGCTGGTAGAAAACTCTGCTATGCTCTGTGCAGTAGGTATTGTATCATCCCAAGGCAAACAGTGACCATTTAGATGAGTCAATCATGCTGGAGGTTTCCAGGTCAAGTTCGTTAAGATAGAAACTTAGCTAAAATGGAATGTGTCCTCTTGAAATCTCTTGCCCTTTGTGGTTTCTGAGAGGGGTTCACAAGAAGAGCTTTGGAAAGAGGAAATGGGAAGCTGCCACCACCTCACATTACTGCACTTCACTTTAGTTCCCAGATACTACATTTTATACAGAGTGAAGGGTTGTGAGGAGCCTGTGTCCGACAAGTCCATCAGCACCATTTTTCATCAGGATGTGCTCCACTTATGTCTCTATGTTAATGCACTTTGGGAATCTTCACAATGCTTCAGAACTGTTCCTAATGTACACTTAATAAACTGACTACCGTCTGGTGCTACTTTCATCATCAGTAGGAAACCAAATAGTTCATGCAGCTTACTTTATTGCACTATTTGCTTTACTGCAGTGCTCTGGAATCCAAACTCAAAAACTCCCTGCCAGAGAGTTGATTATGACTCCAGAAACCTTACAGGACAGAGTAAACCTGCCCCACTGGTTGCTAAGATTGTAAATGTTTAGGAGAATAGGAAGCTTCATCTTCCTCCCTTAGAGTGGGTTGTGGTGTCCAACCATTGTCCTTATGACAAGCAGCCCAAATTGTACCCTACTATGGTGCTAGGACTGAAATGGAACACACCATGTTTCCAAGGTCTGCCTGTCCAATGGTGTTATGTACAGAGTGATAGCATTTGAGCATGAAGTTTGTCTGTGTTGTCTTCTGATTTGCATCTGACTTGCTTTCTGGACTGAAAACCCTGCTGACTAACAGTACCCACTAACCCGTGATCAGGCTCTCAACTGCAGCACAGAGAGCTGGTAGCGCCGTAGCATCAACAGCCTCCTGTAGATTTCCACCAGGTCTTAAATCCTGTTCCTTTTCAGTCCCTTGCTGATAATTTACCTTTCTGCCCCAGACATACTGCATCAGAACTGTATTTTAACAAGTCTGCCTATAGTTGGGTTGTGCTGGGCTTTCAAATTTCACTCCCACGTGTTCAACTCTGCCAGTGCTTTGGAGGAACTTACTCTAAATCCTCTAATTCTACCATCCTGACCTTTATCTCCCCCACACCAGGACCAGATCTAATATCTGAAATAAATCCCATAATCTCATGATGCTATACTCAGCCTCCTTGACTAAATTTTGAAAGATTCATATACTGCTCTGAGAAGTAGTTTTGGAGGAACAGAACCATAGTGATAGAATTCTGGAATTTGTTTACCATCACAAGATTCATGGCATCAATTGGGAATGCTGCCAGGGATAGGCTGGACACTGGTGGCACCTACCTGTCATGCTATGGAGAAAAGGGGTACTAAAATAAGACCTACCATCATCAGGAGTTAAGTGCTTTCTGAAAAAGACGTGAGTGAACGAGAAGTAGATACCATCATGGAATCATAAAACAGTTTAGGGTAAATAAAGCATAATAAACGTGTGTGTTTAAAATAGGTGCTTCAGCTTCATTGCTAAAAGTTGGCATAAGAAGCCACAGTACTCTTAATAACGGCTCTGTTCAACCAATATACACATCAACTGCCATTGAGTTGATTCTGACCTACAGTGACCCTACTCAGGGTTCCTGAGAGTGTCGTGCAAATATCAATGGAGCAGAGAACTTCATGTTTCTCCTACAGAACATGTGATGGATCCGCTCCTGGGAGAGGAGCATCCTGATGTCTAACCTATAGCATCCCCAAGGTTCCAAACATTGGAGTAAGACGTCAAAATTTTCCTAGAACTACTCCATGAGCAACACATATCATCTAGCTACAGTGTTGAGATTTCTGAAAACCCAAAGCTAAATCTTACGGGTTCTCTTATGATAACATTAAGGGCTTTTTGAGAATTAGCAGAACGATAAAATTGGAATGAAGATGTAAAATTGGAATGAGATCGAGACCCTTCAGGTTCTAAATTCTGGTAAGCCTCAATCACAGCAGCAGCAGCTCACTCTTCCATATGAGTCCATTACTTTTCCATTTTCTCAAGAATCAATAAAGGTTTCACTGAGGGAGTTGCTTTGTGTGGGAACTGGGATTTGCGCAAGGTAACTATATGACATCTTAGCGCATCAAGTGTTTGTAGAATTTCACTCAGTGGCAGGAGGAGCCAACTGTTTGGGTTCACAATTTAACAACCGACAATGTATGACATTCATTAGTAGAATTGTAAGGGTCTGTTCCATTTACATAATAATAAATTATAGAATATGTAAGGGCACTAATTCTCAGGACTTTCAAACAGAACAGAAAGAGTGAATTAAGACCATCTTTTCAAGAAGATGTACCACCAAGCGGATATTCTAGAGTAAATAAATTAGATTGAGCAATGTGAAATGGAACTAGCAGGTTGCCCAGTAAAATATTTAGAGATTGAATCCAGAGGTGGTCTGCACAGAATCAAGCCAAGGTTTCATAATGTCTTTTGTTTATTAGAGAAAATTATCTAAAGCCTATATAAGAATATTTTAGACATTTTACATATATAATTTATACACACATATATATTAAGGTAACCAGACATCCGCTTTTTAACAATTGAATAACGTTCCACAGTATTTTAAAATTAAAATATATTACAATACTATTTTTGCGTTCTATGAACATTTTTGTTGTTCCATGTTTCAGTCCAGGTAGACTAGAGAAACAAATGCATACACTCGCATATGGATATAAGGGAATGGTTTATATACAAAAGGAATAGAACATCCCAAACCAGTACAGTACAAAGTCATCAGTCCAATATTAACTCATATGTCTGACCAATCTATAATGTCTCCTTCTGACTCACAAAGTCACAGGCCAGTGGGTGCAGAGTCCCAGCGCTGGCAGGGATCCCCTCATAGCTCCTTGTTTCCAGGACTCAGGGTCCATCAACAGCATCCAGTGGTGGTAGAAGCAACTCAGCACTGGCAGGGCTCTCCATGTGATTTTGCCAGCTTCAGAAGTCTGGTTCCATCAGGTTAAAGCTGTGTGGCTTTTCCTCCAGCTCCTTCAGCTCCCTAGATGCTGCCATCCTGTCTTGTCTGTGATTCATTGTCTCTAAGACTAACTCCCAACAAGTAGGGAGATAGCGTCCCATCTCCATGTGAGAAATATCATGAGATTTCCCTCATGAGACGCCTCAGGAGAAAGCCATGCACCACATGGAGGCCTCTTTGGATACTCAATGGTTATCTCCAGATTACTCCACCCCTACATCTCAATCATGAAATTAACATAAGCACACGACTGCCACACTCCATATAGAGCAAACTTTTAATCAAGAAACCTCCAAACCTCCCAGTCAATGGTGTCTTATTTAAAATCTGGTCACTTTAACACCGCCTACAACCTGTTTTACAAGTTGACATGAAATTTTACAAGTTGTAACTGCCACATGTACGTATCAGAGGTTTACAGAATTTAGAAGATTTACAACATGGGCAATATTTCTTGAGGTCCATTGATTTTAGGCATGCATTTCTATCCTTTCTGAGGAAAGGGCAAGTTAATCTGGCAGGGAGCTAAATGGTTAAAGTATTCAACTCCTAACTGAAAGTTTGTTGGTTTGAACTCACCCATTAACGCAAAGGAGAAAGATGCAGCAATCAGCTTCTGTAAAAATCTGCAGTTTGGGAACCTCCATGGGGCCATTTTCACTCTGTTTTATGGGATCTCTTAGAGCAGGAATTGATTCAATATCAATTGGCTTGGTTCAGGGAAAGGATTGGTTTGTGTTCTCAGGTACTACAAGTTGTTAGGTACTTCACTCAAAGTGGAAAGGTTGAGTGTTGAAATGTACAGTCCTGAAAGCATTATGGAGTCAAAGATGGATGGATTGATACAGTGACTACAACACTGGGTTGAAGCATAACAACAATTGTGTAGGTGGTACAGGGCCAGCAAGTGTTTCTCTCTGTTGTACATAGAGTGCCTAGGAGTTGGAATCTACTACATGACTCCTAACACCAATAAAATAGAATTATAGTGCAGATTTAGGACATTACAACAAAGCCCAATGACCTCTGAAGATTTTGGCCGCTGCTTTGAAAAATTACTTTTAACCTGCCACTGGGCCATAGAATAAACTGAACACTTACTTCAAACCACGATGCCATCCATATGACCCAAGGAGCACAAAAAGAATTTAGTGGTCTATGTCGTCAACTAGAATGAAGTTAGACAGTTAGAGTAGCATGCACATAAAAAGGAAGTGGTATATAGTAGGCTGACCTAAAAGTAAATAGCTTACAGGAGAAAATGGCATAATTTATATCCATTTACTCTGACCAGTTGACTGAGGAAGAAAAGAAATCAATTTATGTTTCTGCCCAACATGTTAGCACCATCTAAAATGAGCCAGCCAAATATCTTTGACTATATCCAAATTAACTATTTGCTCTCTTATGCTGTCCACAGGCATAACCATCACAAGACCCCGAAGATCAATGAATTTTCTCTATGTACATCTTAAGGCCCATATGAGCAGGAAAAACATTTTTCATTCAACACATTTGCCATTTTTTTTAGTAGTTAATTCATCAAAGTGTATTCATTAAACTTTTATGGGTTTATTTTGAAGCTCTTAAGCTTGCCTTTCAATAACAAATTTTTTCCTCTTAGTTGCAAGAAAATCTGAAACAACACAGGGCCAAGAAAATGAAAGAAACCTTACAGTTTTTCTGTTCTCATTTCTTTCCAATGCCTACTGATATTCTAATTGAAGACAAGAGAGAGATCATAGGGTTCCAAATGTAATGGTGCCTGGCTATCAAAAGATGCAGCGGCTGGGTCTTAAAGGCTTGAAAGTAAACAAGCAGCCATCTAGCTCAGAAGCAACAAAGCCCACATGGAAGGAGCACACCAGCTTGTGGGATCATGAGGTGTCAGAGGGATTAGATATCAGGCTTCAAGAACTAAAAAGCATAATAATTGTATGCTCACTTTCCTGATATGATCGCTGAGGACAAATGTGTGCATAAACTAATGTGGTGAAGAAAGCTGATAGTGCCCAGCTACCAAAAGACATAGTGTTTGGGCTCTTAAAGGCTTGAGTAAACAAGCAGCCATTCAGCTCGGAAGCAATAAAGTCCACATGAAAGAAGCACACCAACCTGTGTGATCATCAGGTGGTGAAGTGATCAGGCATCAAAGAGCTAAGATTATATTATTATTAATGATAATAATACAGATTGGGGACACAAAGCCCATCAATAGGTGAGGTGACATCCTCTTGCAGAGGAGTTACAAGGAGGAGATGAGCCAGTTAAGATACAGGGTAAGAGCAATGAAATATGCAACCTTCCTCTAGTTCCCAAAGACTGCCTCCCACCCACTATCATGATCCCAATTCTATCACATAAATCCAGGTAGACCAGGAGATGTACAGTGAAGTTGGAAACATGGGAAATTTAGGATAGATGGTTCATCAAGACTAATAATAGAAGCGATAATACCAGGAGGGTGGAGGGATGGAGGAATAGAAAGGGAGAACCAACTTCAGGGATCTACACATAGCCTCCACTCTGGGACACGGACAACAGGGAAGCGAATGTTGGGACACCTTGGGCAGTGTACAGTATGAAAATAATAACAATTTATAAATTACTAAGGGTTCAAGGGGGAGGAGGGTAGGAAGGGAAATATAGAGAGCTGATACTGGGGGCCTGGAGGGAGGGAGGATGTTTTGAGGGTGATGATGGCAATAACTGTATAAATGTGGCCTGCATACAATTGATGTTGGTATGGATTGTGATGGGAGTTGTATGAGCCCCCAAGAAAATGATTGATTAAAAAAAAAAGATCGTACAAAATAAATACAATTCAAAAAAGATTTTAAAAAAGACCACATAGTAGTTACATGATCTAGCCTCAATTTGAGGATTTGAGGATTCAGATTGAAGGGACAGAGTCTAGCCTATCAATCAGGTCATAGCGTAATGATCTCATTTGGAGATATATAGCTCACTGGTGATGGAAGACATGCTCACTCCCTGCAAAACATCCCTGTGTAGAAGACAAATGGAAAGAGGCTAATGGAGCCAGACTTCTGGAGGCATTGAAGCCAGGTGCTCACAATGCCACTGGATCCACAATACTTCCCATCCACTGACCTGTGATCCTCCTGCATTCAGCATCATTTGCATATGTTTTGTGAGTCTGAAGAGGACTTTATAGATTGACATATGGACTAATATTGGCCTTATGGATTTGATCTGAACTGAGCTGGGATGTTTTCTCAATATTCAACTGCTCTTGTATATAAAACTCTTTCTTATACATGCATGCATGTCACTGAAATTGTTTCTCTAGTCTTCCCAGATTAACACAGACCACAAACACAAGTGGTGAACATAGCGGGAGTAGCTTCAAGGGTAATAAGGCAAGACCAGGGAAGAGGTGGTACATGAAATGGATTTTTATTGCACCAAGGACAGTAGAATGAATTTCCAGTAGAATCTGTAGTTGAGGACTGTACTTCTGACAGTGTGCCATAGTTAGAGGCTTGACAGGTGACTACAAATATCTCAAACTTCTCGTGTTGAAATTGCGCTGTCTCCAAATGAGAATTAAATATAAGATGAAATTATCAACCTTAGTAAGTCAGGTCTTTGCGTCAACTGACCTGAACATATCTTTTTTCTATATCTTATAGACACTTTTAACACTACTGTGCAATTGAGAATACCCAACTGAAAATCAGAAATAAGAAATGGAGAGGGATAATCTATCAGAGGGATAGAAATAAAATATAAAACTGCTAAAAGCCGGTTGGAACTGTTCATATCAAGTTGCCTGTTTTGCAGTCCAAGTATGTAAAAGCAACTAGAGTAAGAAAAAAAGAGACATTTGCATGACTGAGTCTCTCCGTTTCCATTATACAAGAGTTAGTGCCTGCACGGTTTTTGACAACTTGTTATTTCAAAAAATGTTAAAAATTTTAATAAGTACTTTATTTATGGAAAAATCATTGGTTTTATTAGAATCCAGATTTGGGGGGTCATGGGCTTGAGGTGACCCCCACAGCTCATCTGTATCCTTTGGAAACTTGGGTTGGGGGGAGAAGGGGCTGGTTCTTCGGAGTTAGCATCAAACAATAGCCTAGTAAGCAGTTGAGAAGAGACTGTTTTACCTGAAGACTGTGTACCTAATTTATGCGCAGCCAGCTTTGAGAAGAAGGAACCCCAGGGTCTGACGAGAAGTTGTTTTTAAGATGTTAAGTCTTATTCTCAGTGACTGGTTCTTGTAACCTTCCTTGTACTTTGATGTTATCTTCTGGGAAATTAACATGACAATGACCTATATAACTTGCTGAAAATTATTGCCTGCTTGCTTTCAAGTGGCCTAATAACTGATCAGTTATAGGCACACCTCAAAGACATGGTGGATTTTAGTACCAGACCAACCTTTGCAATAAAGGGAACATGGCAATATGGTGGATCACCTTCTGACATCATCCCTGAAGATGTTTCTGTTTCCATCCCATAAGTTTCCAGTATCTGACAAGTTTTCCATACTATCCAGAGGGTTTTTAGTGGCTAATTCCACAGAAGTGGACCATCTATTCCTTCTCTGTAATCTGCTCTTAGTCTGGAAGCTCTGCTGAAACCTGTTCACTTTGGGTGAGCCTGCTGGCATTTGGCATAGCAATGACATAACTTTCAAGATCAAAGCCACCCCCAAGCAACCACAATTCAACAAGACACGTTGTGGGAGGGACCTGACAAGCTCACCCTATTCCATAAAAATTTAGTATCTGTGAAGTTCAGTAAAGTGAAGCACAATAAAGGCCCCAAAGAGTTTTTCTAGCAACTCAAAATACACCCCAGCCTAATGCTGACTCCATAACATTGCAAACAATGCACTTTAATATGGGATTATAAGGACAGGCTTCTTAAAACAAAACAAACAAATAAATCTTCAAATTCACTACTACTGAATTGATTCCAACTCATAGTGATGCCATAGTGTAGAAGAGAACCACTCACTGAGGGTTTCCAAGGCTGTCAAGGTTATGGGAACAGAAAGCAGATGGTAGAAGCAATCCAATGTCCTCGGTGTAGGCGCAATGAATTATTTAACAGGGTTTTTCTGGCCAAAGCCTCTAAATCACACTGAACAATTTTCCTACATGGGTCTGGTAAGACGGTGGAGAAAGATATTGATAGGATTCAGCTCTGAATAATTGGGAACAGTATTCCCTGGAACACCATCCTGCTGTGTATAAAATGAGCCCTCTGAGAAGCAGGAGGCGAGATTTCACTACCAGCAAGAGCCAGGAATAGAGCATGACCCAGGACTGGACATTCCTGCATCGTGAAACTCCTGGATCCAAAAGAAAACTATAGCATCAGAAGAGCATCAGCAGCAGAACCAGGAGCCAGAGCATGAGATTTCTCAACCCACAGAAGAAGGAAAATTTTTAGAAGAAGGAATGATTTTTAGTGCAAGAGAATGTCTTATGGAGTGAGTGCCTCTGGAATAACTGCTTTGTTGACCCATGAAAGCGGATCTGTTTTGGGGATCTCAGTGCTTACTACAGTGGGATGCCTCTGGACACTCAATTCAGGAAGCTGGATTTCCTGATCCACAGAACTTGAATGGAACGCCTTGGGGATGAAACTTCCATGGGAGTGGTATGTCCTGTTGACCATTTCTTAGTAGATTGAAATAACTTTGTAACATGTCCTGATAAATAACTCTACCTTGGACATTTCTCACTGGCATTACAACTTGTCAACTTACTTAACAAACCCTGTAATTATGAATATTGTCTGTGAGTTCTGTGTAGCCTCTACAATGTATATTAGGACACAGTAAACTGGAGATTAAGATAGCACACTTGCTTAGCTGTGTAACACACTGTGGTGTTTAGATTTTATATCAACTCTGTGTGAAGGTAGGGTGGAGTCCAGTCTGTCCATCAGGTGATTGTATGGTAGTCTACCTCAATCAGGACTTCTTAAGCACATGGCAATTTATAAGAAAGACACTGCCCTTTGTTTTTTTTCCTTGTTTAGATTCTGTATCTGCCTCAAGGGGTTATCCAATGTGGATGAACAAGCCTGTGAGTCATTGACATCCCACCACGCTGCCACCAACCTTGGAAATGCACCCAGTGGCCTGTGATGCCCCTGCTTCCTCCTCCATTTGTCGCCACCATCATTTTCAAAACATTTTCTTTTTTACTTGTGCCCTTGGTATCAGAATTCCTTTTATCCCTCTCCCTTTCTCCCCCACCCTTCCTCCCTCATGAACACTTGATAATTTATAAATTATTATTATAATTTTTCATGTCTTACATGGACCAATGTCTCACTTCACCCACATTTCTGTTGTCCACTCCCATGGGAGGAGGATATTTGTAGATTAATGTCTGAAGAATGCTCAGCTAACACCCAACCCATGTAATTGAGTTGCATTCGGCTGGGATGCCTTCTATGTATAAAATACTTCTTAGTACAAAGTTTTTATATATGTGTTATATATATAAGATATAACACATATGTCATATACAACACATACAATGTGTTATACATATTGTGTATACATATAATATATTTATATTTATTTAATAATATATTTATATATATTAAATTTATATATAATTTATATAAATGTATATATTAAATTTGTATATAATATATAATAACATATAATACACATATAATGTGTATACATATAATACATATTTCACTGGTCTGGGTTCTCTAGAAATCCACCCTGAAACACCCACTGTATGGATATCATTATTATTACATATATTATATATATAATGATATATATCATTGGGGTTCCTTAAACACACATGTCTTGAGACTAGAATTTCCAATGTATCACAAAATAGAGTAATTGGTTAAAATGGACATATTAATTAACTAGCTGGACTTACTAACTGGATTGTAGACAGTGAAGGATAGACTAGACTGTGGTCAATATTTGGGGAAATGGATTGAGTTATATGCTTGACCACTTTCTCCATGTAATCTTGCTTGTTGCAAATTTTAAGGTTTGATATCTAATATATGAATAGTGTGTGAGGCTGTTCCTAGGGTGATGCTCTAAGAAAATGGCCATGTTCCATTTAAGCATGAAGATTGTGAAGCCCAATAGTGAAAAGCCAGATGAATTCAAAATTGCATCTTCTAGGCTCTTCCTGAGCTGCAGCCAAGGAAACTGAAATTGGTGCTAGTCAGAAAGCTATTATCATCGTTGTTCCTGTTACTCAACTGAAATCTTTCCAGCAAATCAAAGCTCAGTTAGTACTGGAAAAAAAATTAGTGGAAAGTACACTGTCGTAATTGCTCAGAGGAGAATTCTACCTAACCCAACTCGGAAAAGCCATATAAAAGCATCCCAGAAGCCACACTGTGACAATTGTGCATGATAGTATCCTTCAAGTCTTGGTCTTTCTCAGTGAAATGATGGACCAGAAAATCCCTGTCAAGTTGGACAGCAGCAGTCTTATAAAAGTTTGCTTCGATAAAGTCCAGGGGAACAATGTAGAAGACCAAACTGAAACCTTCTCTCGAGTTTATATGTCACTCATGGGCAAGACTCTTAATTTTAAATTCCCCAGGTTTCAGGTGTAAATTAAAATGATTTAATAAAATACTATTCACAAAAAGCAAAAGAGTATAACATGTGGGTTGACTGAGTTTATTCACCTAAGACAAAATATAATTTCTGACACATTGAGTTTGATCACTTATTTGTGTCGTTCAAATCTATTAAAATTGCTTGGTTTATTTCTTAGCAGCAGTAATAATTCTATATATGCATATATGTCTACCCAAGGATCCAACATAGTGGGTTACAAATGGACTGCTAACCACAAAGTCAGAAGTTCAAAACTATCAGGAGCACCTCAGGAGAAAGAGGAGTTCTTTCCCTTCCATAAACATTTACCCCAGAAACTCAAGAGGAGAGTTCAACTCTGACTGAAGGGTCATGATAAGTCAAAATCAACTCCATAGCTGTAAATGGGTATGCCCTAATCCTAATTTTTTGGCTTAATTTTCTCTGATCATATTCCATCAAATTTGAAAGCCAAATAAGTAAATAAATAATTCTCATTAGCTTTGACCTAAACTTGGGGTTATGTATGCAACAGTGAGAGAAACCCAAGATCCTAGCATTATATATCCAAACTCTTGGTTATAAGGGGAAATTGGGGATGTAAAATAAACTTAAACACTTATAGTCAACAGGAAGTACACAAGAAATGTAAGGAAAATCCTTTCCTTAATGGACTGAGCAGGGCCTCCCCATTCTTAATCATAGTCAAACCTGAACTCCTGGTGACTAGCTATTGTGGTATTTATCTTTCAAGACATGACTCCTTTACTTCTTGGGTTAAGAGCTCTTTAAGTACATGGTTTCTCTGCCTCTCGAATTTCCAGTCTACCTGATTTTTTGTATAACACTCCAAAAAAGAGCATCTGGACCGGCTAACCTACAAGTAAGCACTTGAAACCCACAAGTTGCTCCTTGGGAGAAAGATGAGGTTCTCTGCTCCTATGAAGATTTACCACTTCAGAAAGCTACAAGAGAAAGTCTATGCTGGACTCTATGATCCCCATGAGTCAAAATTGACTAAATGCCAGAGAGACACATAGCTGCCAAGTTGGCTAAGGAGAAGTACTGTGTGGACGAAAGAACTGAATCCTTCATGTTTTCTGATTTTTGACTTGTTGAGCTGTTAATTTCCTAATAATCCCAGATAATCATGAGTATTGCCTGTGAGCTCTACAGAAGACTGTCAAGGGAGAGAACGGGGGTGTCAGAATAGGAGAGAGCAGTTAGTCTCCATCTTCCTAATTTCTCATGTTGTGGTGACCCCCAAATATAAAATTATTTTTGCTACTACTTCATAACTGCAATTTTGCTACTGTTATGATCGGGCACCCCTGTGGTAGGGTCGTTTGACCTCCAAAGAGATCATGACCCACAGGTTGAGAACTTCTGTGGTAGAGGAAGATGAGTAGGGCATCATGTCTGACTTCTGCCTTGTGATAGTCAGTCTCAGGTTGGTTTATTGTAGAATTCCTTCTCCTGGAGAAGGGTAGACATGGCCCCATGACATTTCCTGAAGTACCATCAGGAAATGATGACAAACTAGGATTGAACCTCTGATTTCCTTCTCCCACACGAAGCTTTTTACCATTTCACGTTAATCAGCAGACACACCCACAGAAGAAACCACATGCACACTCACACACACATACAAGGGAGATTCTTGCCATACGAAATAAATGGAGACATTTACTAATGGCAGATGTCTAGGATTAAATTATATCTCACCATCCAAATCTAAATTTTATATGTCAGTTATCAGAAAGGACAAGCTTAATTCACATTGTAATGATAAAGCTTCCCAGACCAGATAAAGATGTATCGAAGGCCAAATTGAATAAATGTAGTAAGAATAAATCCAGAATATCGATCTTATTTTAAAATTTGGTTAAAGAGAGTCCATTTAATTAACAGTGATAGAGTACTTTGTCTTCCTCCTTGGTCATGTCTTCTTGGACTAATACTGTGCTTGAGTCCTTATTTTTATAGTCCACTAGAATCAATGGCAAGCTATCGGATTTTTTAAAATTCAAATAGTTTCTCTCTATTGGTAGAAGTCCTGCTGGTAGTGTGATAGGTGTTTGGCTGCTAGCACCAGAGCTTCAAGAGAGAAACACACATTATACACTTCCATAAAGATTCCATCCTTGGTGGTGCCAGAAGGGTGGAGGGAAGGTGGAGTAGAAAGGGGGATTCTACTGTAGGGATCTACATGTGACCTCCTCTCTGGGGTATGGACAGTGGGGAAGTGGGTGAAGGGACACATCAGGCTGTGTACGGTAACACAATAATGACAATTTGTAGATTGCTAAGATTTCATGGGGGAGGGGAAATGAGGAGGGAGGGGAAATATAGGGAGCTGGTACCGGGGGAGGGGGGGCCTAGGTGGAAGGAGGATGCTTTGAGAATGATGATGACAACAAATGTGCAAATGTGGTCTACATACAACTGACACATGCATTGATCATGATAAAAGAGTTGCATGAGCCCCCAATAAAATGATCTATAAAAAATATTAGGAGAGAAGAAAATATTCTAAAATTGATTGTGGTGATGATTGTACACCTCCTCTTGATGTGATTGAATTATTGAATTGTATGATATGTGATTTATATGTCAACAAGCTGCTCATTTTTAAAAAAAAAAAGATCTCACACTTGGGAACCCATGGGGTAGTTCTACTCTACACTATAGGTTCACTGTGACTGAGAATCCACACCGTGACAATGCGCTATAAAACTCATGAAAGATATTAACTCCTCCCCCTGGAAAATAAATAAATGTCATTAAGTGGAGAATAATTGTACAAATACACCTGGCTACTGCACTATTGAACACATGACTTTCATAAAATAAACATGAGTAAGGACATCCAGCAAAGTGTCCAGTACAGAATAATTTGTTATTATCATGTCCATTTCAACTCATAGCAACCCGGCTCTGTGTTTCTGAGTCGAACTGCACCCCTGAGGGTTTTCAGTAGCTCTGATCTTTCAGATACTTCAAGGCTTTCTTCTGAATGGATTAAAACGTCTACCCTTTTTTTTAATGCTTTGGGGCATCACTGCCTTCTGGTGGTGGGAGTAGCTGGCCCAGCCTTTGTTCCTGTGGAGCCGCTGCTGGAATTGAACCTCCATCCCAGTGGCCCGCAGTCCCGTGCACAACCACTACGCCACCGGGGCTCAGGCCAACTGCTACCCTTTTTTCAGCAACTGAGTTCCTAACCTGCCACTGAACAGTTGCTAAGTATTTGATGAAAGTACCAGTGCATGTACCATCATGAAGGTTCAGAAGTTCATTAGCGAAAAGCAAATGTCAATATATTAATATTTTAGTTGAACAATATGTTTTGTCAAGGTGTTTTATAATGGTAAGAATGAAGTGAAAACATTCTTATATTTGAATCTTTCATTAAATTGCTAATTTTCACTGAACAACATTGACATTTTCCTGAACGGAGTCACTAAAGGAAGAACTCTGACATTTATTCCAAGAAGGACTTATGAGAGGCACAGAGCAATATTTCCCTCTTACTTTTAGAATATACTTGCTTCATCTTAGAGAACCCATTTTATAAATGAATAAAAAAGTTTCAGATCCCCAATAGCACAGTGGTTACTGGTTGGGCTGCTAAGCATAGTCAGCAGTTCAAAACCACCTGATCCTCTCTAGAGAAAGACCAGGTTTTCTGCTCCTGTGTAAAGGGTTACAGAGGGAGTCTCTGAAACTCAAAGGGTCACTTTTACCCTGCCCTGTTGGGCTGCTGGGGGTCAGATTCAACTTAATGGCAATGAGTTTGGTTTCTTGGTTTTAGTGGCATACTGGGGGAGGATTGGATGGCTAGCCCCAAGGCCAGTAGTTGCAATCCACTCGCTGTTTCATTTTAGAGAGATACAGCTTTCTGCTCTGGGAAGCAATGACAGTCTTGGAGACCTACAAGGATAGTTCTATCCTGTCACGCAGGCTTGCTAGGAGTCAGTATGGACTAGGTGGCAGCGAGAGTGAGAAAGCTAAGTGAAAAACCCTTTTAAATGGAATCTTCTAAAGCATTGAAATCATATTAAACACTGACTGAAACTCAAGGACCACCACAACAACAAAAGAAAAGAAAAAGAGGAGGGGGTTGCTTGGCAGATATTTCAAATCAGTCTTATTTTAATGGCAACTGCTAACTGGATTGTATGATATAAAATTAGACCTGTTTTGGAACAAGAGATAGTACATAATGGAAAATACCATAACACCTGGTTGTAAAGCTATACAGTATTATTATTTAATTGGTAAAATTGTGGGAAAAAAATGTTTACCTCATTTCTATAAGTTATTAAAGTAATCACCTTTTAAAAACAATAATGTTAATGTGTTTGGCAGAAAGGTTTGTCAAAGTCTAACATCCTATAGTCAGAAACTTAGTCAAAAAGTGAAAATACATTTCCACTGAAAGCAATATGCTTGCTTAGGTAACATAAAGTACAAATAAAAGTTACATTTCTCATGACAAAATTGCACTCTCTTTTGGTGAGAAACATGTTTAATTAAAACAAACAAACAGAGTCCTGGTGGCGCAGTTGTTGTGTGTGGGACTGCGGCCCACAGGGTTTACGGTTCAAATCCAGCAGCAGCTCTCCAGGAGCCAGGCTGGGCTTCCTACTCCCACCAGAGCAGTGATGCAGGAAAAAATGAAGAAATAAATAATGTTTTCATACTTGTACAATTTCTAAGTTATCAATTTTCTTTGGGGATGAGTTGAAGTATATTTAAAAAGGTCTATCTTGCCCTCAGTCTTTCAGTTACATGGTTCCTTTGGTCTATGCCCTGCTCAGGCAAGAGCTACAAAGCTCCTGTGATGTTCTCATGAGAGTTGTACATTTGAAGTCTCTTGGTAAAATCCATTTAATCCTAATAATAAGTATCCATTTAAACGGTAACAAAGAACTCACAGACAAAATTCTTAATGCAAGGGTTTATGAAAGAAGTCAGCAAGTTGTAATGTCAGTGAGATAAGTCAGGGTAAAGCTGTTTTTTAGAAGTGTTACAAGGTACCTTCAGGTCTGCTAATAATTTCCCAAAGGGGCATACCACTCCACTTGGAGTCTCCATCCAAAGGTATTCATTCAGCTGAAGCTCCAAGAGTCAGCAATCCCAGAGTCCAGTGCACAAATTTAAGTGACCAGTTAGCCCATCCAGTAAGCCTCAAATGGAAAATAATCAACTTCACTTCTGTACATTAGCAAGCTCAATTTCCTGAATTAAGTCCAAATAGGCATCCCACTCTGCAAGCCAACCTCTGGACAAAACCCTTCAACTTTCCTTTCTCTGTAGGTTGAGAAGTCCATCACTCTGTTCCATGCTCTGATTCCCAGTCCTGCTGCTGCTTCCCTGATGGTATAGCTGCCTTCAGAATTCAGTAGGTTCACTGCACAGGATTCTCAGGTTCAGAGAACATAGTTCATGCCTGGCTCTTGCTGATAATGAGTTCCCTACTCCTGCTTCTCAGAGGGCTCATTTTACACACAGCAGGATGGCACTCCAGGGAATGTTGTCCTAGTTACTCACAGATGAATCCTAGCTGTAACTTTCTCCAGATCTTACTAGATCAATGCGGTAAAAGGTTGTTCAGTGACAGTGAAATATTTTGACTAGAAAAGGCATATTAAATATTTCACTGCCCCTGCCGCTCCTTCAGCATTGATAAATACCCCAGAGACCCCCATTCTTCTGAGGAGTGCCTGGCAGTTTAGAACTGCTGACTTGGCAGTTTGCAGCCCAACAAGTTACCAGTAAGTCATAAAAGATCCTTACATGTACAGAGCTTGAAAATTGCTCCTTACAACAAGAAATAAGTTGAACAAAATGAAATTTGTTTCAAGGAGAACATACCAGTCATGTCCCATCAGAAGAAACTCAAGCTGTCTTGGGACTCAGGTTCCTTCAAAGTACACAGACTCTTAATCAAGGCTGTGAATAGTAGTGAAAACAAAAATCTTAAAGTAATGTACAAAGATTGTTTAGAGGTAAAATGTGCTACTTCCAGGTAGGCGAGGGTGAGTGAGGTGCTCTCCGGACTCACCCAGAACAATGGGCTAGTTGGAAAGGGCTCTGGGGGAAAGTTCTTCAATGTGGTCTTCCCTGGGGCAGAGCAGAAGGCAGCCCTGGTGGCAATTCTCCCAATCTCTATAAGGTCACTGTGAGTCGGAATTGACTGGATACCAGTGAGTGTTTGAATTTGAAGGTGGGGACATTGCTATGATATGGAATTAGGACATGGCAGAACTCTCCCTCCTTGTGAGTCCTGAATCCCAGAAATTGTAAGGTTGAATAAACTCTCTGACAGTTTTACATGGAACTTGAAAAATTGGATAGTGCAAAAACCAACTTCAGTAACCCCAAAGGCCTTTTTTTCACCAAAAACAATATTGCCCTGGACATGAGAACTTGAAGGAAAATGGCTTGAAATATTCTCTCATGTTAGAAGCCTGGGGAGATTTATAAGCACACAGCTGACCTTCTCTGAGAAACATTTTGATTTAATCGCTTTCATATTCTACCTTTGCAAAAGACTTATTGGAAATTTTCTCAGGATGGGCGGCATATATCTCATGAATAAAATTTGCCTGGGCTACCACCTCAGCTGAGAGTCACCTCAAGGTAAAATAGTTTAACTAAGGACACCATTCAATCTTTCTGTCTCCTCTCTTCCCATTTCCCTCCCCCGAACCCTTTCATTCTGCTCTCTACTTCTGTGATCTGAATGTACTAAAGTTTACCCCACCCTCCACCTCCAGCTTCTTTCCACATTGCATTCTCTCTTCTGGTACTTAACTAGCTTTACTGATGGAGATTTTGTGTTGGCTTTTGTGAGGAAACAGATTGTTGATGTTAATTGTTACTGTGTTGTGGAATTATTTAATATGTTTCTTCTATAGGGCAATCTTGCTGGTGGAAAAGGGGCACTTATGGGTAGTGGAACTTTCAGACCCTCGCCTGAGCAGGACTAAAAGGACCTAAGTGGGGTTGAGACCTATAAGGTCAGCAGGTCTTCAAAGGGGAGGCAGGTAGGGGAGCTGTGAAGATTTACAGTCTCAGGAACTCGCAGAATTTGCATGTGAGCATGACTGTAAAGACATGGTCCTCACTGAAGAACTGTATGCTGAGTCGTACTTCATCCTAAATTGTAACCTGTTAACCCCATAGGATTCTCTATTGTTTGGGAGTTCTGTGTGAGTTACATTGGAATGACTTGTCAAACCTAGGAGAGAAATAACAAATGCCTGGGAGAGAGAGTTAGTGTCTGAATTGGTTCAAAGACTGGAGAGAGGAGACATTTCTGATCATCTCTTCACTGGAATCAGTCTTGGGTGGTTGATGTTGATTTTCCTTCTAGCTGTGAAGTTCAAGGAGGTCAGATGCCCCTGCTATGAAGTCATAGAAGATGGAAACAGTAGACTGATTCCAATAGGTACTTCAATTGTAAGCTGAACCGAGAGTCCATATTTTCTCTTTGATTCTCCACTTTTCATTTCAAATGCTACTTTGTAAGACCCAAGGAATTCACATAGAGAGAAGAACCCATGTAGCACTCGACTGTTCTCCAACCCAGCACAAGTTCCTCGTACTTCCCATGTGTGATCTCTCCACCCATACCTAGATATTAGACACAAGTGGATGGCCTTTGGTCATCTAAGGCCTTGACAATACCACTGAAATTTCAAGCATGAAATGAAGATTTCCTCCCATGATCTCCTATGACTCTTTGGCTGCATTCTCTTCATTCTATTTCCTCCCACAGATTTGAACTTAAAATTCATCCCATGAACAGTCCATCTGATTTTTTATTTATATAAATATCCCTTATTAAAGAAGTATTTTCCTGGAAGACATGTTTCTGAAAAGGGGCTCTAACATATATTACAGGGCAAACAACTACACAAAACTCATGTTTTAATTGATTGTTACACCTAGTCAAAATGAAGTCATTTGTACGTATGGTGATAAGTAATTACTGAACTGTAAAAATAAAATGGAAAATAAAATCTTTAAGAGTATTACACATCAGAAAATAGGACCTATAAGGGAAGGGAAGCCAATGCAGTAGAAGACAAAATTACCAGTCTTTCTCATTAGGTACTCTTCAGGCAACAGGGCAGGAAGAGAGAGTCAAATACAACAGTGCTTTCTCTGAATTTATGATGAGTATTGAATGCTGGAACAGCTAAGGACCTGCAATATGTGGTGCAGGTTATGAAACAGAATGGATCTACCTTGCTGGGTTTGATAATCAATTGCAATGGCCCTAGCGAACTCACAGACAATACTCCTGAATATTGGAGTTCTTTGGGGGAATTTCACAGGTTACCACAAGCCATAATCAGAAAATATTTAAGATAGAGTCAATGGTCCATCACATTGCTTCTTCTAAAACCAATTCAGAAACCAATTCTCTCTGATCCTTTACTTCTCAGTCTTGTGGTCCCTTGGTCTCTACTTCTATGGGATTTCTATCCCACCTGTCACTCTGCTTCATTGTCTCATGGTTTCCATAGTTCAGTCTCTGCTGCCTCTGCTATTTCACATAAGGATTAGTCCATTCTGCTGATGGCTACTCTTTCTTGAGGGTCCCAGGATTACCTCTATTCGTGTTTCTTAGATAGCTCTCTTAAACACAGAGGAATGGCAAGACAGACCAATCCTCTCTATTAATGTTTCACACTCTTGATTTGTGTAACTCCACCTAATCATTTGGCAGGAAGTATAGAGAAATGGAAAGAGAAGCCATGTATAAGGTACAGGATAGTACATCTATGTACAAATAAAGGTTTATGTGCAGATATTTCTATATATGTAATGATCAGGGCTGCATATATGGAGCAATGGAACACACAGGGGCACCGTAACTTCTTAAACAGAAACAAACATTTTGTGAAACTTAAGTACCAAAGGTTCAACAGCAAAGGACTAACTACTTAGGTGCTAAGGGACTAATAAACCACATGAATCAACATCAGAAAAATTAGATAGTGCCTGACAACCATTACTGACTGCTTTGACTGGGATCACAAAAGACAGTGCCTGAAGGAACAGGAGGAAAAGTTCAAATGAAAAACTTGCAAAAAAGATTTACTGGCCTGAGAGAGACAGGAGGAACCCCAGAGACTATAGCCCTAAGATCCCCTTCTGTCCTGGAATTCGAGCCAGTCTTAGAAACCAACTGTCAGTCAAATAATAGACCAGCCCATAAAGTAAAATAAACACTAATACCCAATAGGAATATGTTCCTGAGAACATACTGCACACAGGACAAGGGATCTATTCCCAATAGCAACAATGAGAGGGCAGCAAATCAAACCCAACTCATTGAGACTGAGTGCATTCTAATTTATAGTAACCATATGACAGGCAAAGCAGAACTTTGCCTTGGGGATTCTGAATCTGCAGTTCTTTACAGGAGCAGGCATAGAATCGCCTGTGGGCTTGACCTGCCCATCTTACAATTAGCAGTCCAATACTCCACCCACAGTGCTACCAGGACCCTTTAGTGATGGCGGGAAGGGTGAGAAAATTAAAAGGAAAAGAAGCTAAGGTGGAAATGGGAAGAGGGCTAAAACAGGGTGGGCAATGCATGCCATGTATGTACACAGTATCAAATGGGAAGCTAATTTGTTTGCAGATGTTCACCTAAAACATAGTAAAAATCATTTTAAACTACACTGATAACAATGCCAACTCAAATCTCAAAAATTTCTCCCAATATAAATGAAAACATTGATTCTAAAATTTAGATGAAAATGTGCATCACTCTGAATTGCTAGGGAGTGGAAGTAAAATTGGAGAAATCACATTCCTTATGTGCATGTGGACTAGACAGAGGCAAATACCTACAGGGCATAAATTTAGGAGACAATGTAGGGCCAGTGAGAATGACAATGGAATCACCCTGAGTTAAACAGTATCTTAACTCTTGTATCTTAGACATCTTGAAAAGTTTACCCTATTCTTAGATCTGCTACCAATTACCAGGAATTGCCATAAAGCTATAATTATCAATACATTATGATAATATGTAAAGATATACAGATAGAACATCACAAAAATGAGAATCCAGAAATAAGCTTACACATATGTGGTTCATTGAGTTGTCATTGTTTGACAAGAATGCCAAGAGATTACAACAAAGAAGAAATTACTTTCAGCAAATGATAATGGAATTATTGTATGGAGAATAAAAATATCTAAGCATAAAAACTAAGACCACAAATCTTGTAAAAAGAACATCAGAAAATGCTTCACAAATTGGAGGCATGTATGCATTTCTGAGGAGACACAAGTAGCACCCAAAAAATCTACATTTAAGAAAATCTCCTTATAAAAACAATTGTAAAATTAAAAAGACAGTCTTGGGAAAATCATACTCACAATTATATCTGGTATTAACTTGTATCTCAACAGAAAAATCCAACCTAGCCTCCAAACTCACTGCAATAGAGTCCTTATTGGCTCATAAAGACCCTACAGGACACAGTAAAACTGCCCCTGTTGATTGTAGGTGACCCACTGGAAAGGATACAACCCATATGGGAAATTACTTGATTTTTTCTCAACAAGTTACACATAGTCCTACCATATGACTCACTTGTAGTAATTTACCCAAGGAAAATAAGCATAGGTGTCTTCTGAAAGAGTATTACAAGAATTTAAGAACTGCTTTATTTTTTTAAAAAGCCCTAAATGAAAATAACCCCCAAGTCTATCAACCATAGAATAAGCAACTATATTTTGGCATATTCATATATTATTCAGGAACAAAAGGGAATGAACTGCTGATACATGAAACAGTATTCATGCACACCAAAGCATTGTGATGATTGAAAAAAGTCAGGCGTAGACGTGTTCATATTTTTTTTCTTTTTATCAAAGTTCAAGAACTAGCAACATTGATCTATAGTTAAAGGTGCTTTCATAGCAGTTAACTCTGATTGAATAAAATTGTCATGTCAATAAGTGGGTACACATAAAGTTTCTAACATAATGGAATCATTCTTATCTCAATTAGGATGTATTTATACATTTGTCAACAATCATCATATTGTACATGTAGCAACTGGGTATTTTAGTCCGTATGCCTTAAATAAATTTGAAAAATCACTTTTTGCCCAGTACCTAGCTGTTCCTCAATTGCCTCAGGAATCAAATAGAGTGATCACAACTCTATTGCCTGATGCCTGATGCATCTTCAGAGGAGTGCGGATTAATGATGAGGAAAGAATATGTAAAGAGGAAGGACTATCACTGTATTTTCCTCTCCCTGCTTCCCTTCTGAGAGAGTTTGAAACTTTAACTGCTGTGATATGTGAGCCCTCAGGTAGGAAACTTTGTCTTGTACCATCTAAAGCTCTAGCTGAATGCCTTCTGTACCCACCTTCTTTGTAGATATGTTAGTATTCTTCTATGGTTTTTTTCTCCTGCACACTTTTCTTTCTGCTTGCCCCCAAAGTCAATAAACTTTTAGAATTAGGATGAAATGAAATCCATAAATATAGCAGCTTTTCGGCCCATCTTTCTCTGGATATGGGAGAGGCAGTAAACAGCCAAACATTCCCTTTAGGCAAATTAAGACATCTCAGCTGGTCCCATTTCTAAATCAGATCCTATGTGTAGTGACAGTTCATGCCATGGAATTGCTCTTAGGAAGCCTTGTAATACAAACACCAAAATCATCCTAAAATCCAAGTGAATAGAGGAACCATGAAAAGAAATTTGATTTGGAGAACAGAATCAATTAAGCACCACTGGGTTCCCACAAAACACACCTTTCTTCCCCTGATTCCAAGCAAGAGGAACTGATTCTCTAATGTCACCAAGAACCAAGAAATACCTTCCATGTAAAACCCTTAGTAGTTTGGTGAGAAAGTTTTCCTGAACAGATTTATAAAGAATAGTGTTATGTATAAGCCAAATAGTTGTTACATATAAGACAAGGCTTTCTAATCCTGGATGTATACATATATTGGAGCCTAAAGGAGTCAAGCATTTGTATAGGCACCATGCTACAAATATTCCCTAATTTCTTTGATTTTTCCATAGAAAAAATTACTTGTCCTTACACTGCTTCTTTGGGGCACCGTTGCATAACAATTTGATCAAGGGATGTGGACATAGATGAAAGAATGCTAGTTCGAAGCCTATGCTTTAATAAAAAATTTTCACCTTTCCTTCGAGGAGTTTCTGGTATTTCCCCCTAAATGCTTATGTAACAATTAAGCACAGTCTGTCTCTTCTGCCTCTACCCATAATGACACTCATGGGGCATACCAATTGGCCTGGAGAACCAGTAGATGTTAAGGAGACACTATCAAACAATATAGGAACAGATAGTCTCATCTTTCTTCCTCAGGTTGAATGATGAGTTTGAACTGCTGATCTTGCATTCAGCAGTGCAAGGTGATGCGTAACTTGCTACCCCACCAGAGCTCTCTGTGCACAGAACAAGAAAATGCTGAGTGATTTAAAATCAAGAAAGGTGTTCAGCAGGGTTGAGTCTTTTCCCCATACTTATTCAATCTGTATTCCGAGGAAAGGAGGGAAGCAGGATGATGTAAAGAAGAATGTGCTATCGGGCCTGGAGGAAGGCTTATTAACAACCTGAGATATGTAGGTCATACAACCTCGCTTGCTAAAAGGAGGCATTGAGGCACTTGCTGATAAAGATCACGGATGGCAGCCTTCGGTATGCATTCAAATTCAATGTAAAGAAGACCCAGATCCTTACAATTGGACCAAGATTGCAGCTGACGCCACTTTAATAGGTAACGTCACGAAGAAGAAGAAAAAAACATTTCATCTTGTTTGATTCACAATCTATGCTTATGGAAGTAGAAGTGAAGAGATCAAATGATGCTCTGAAACCTATGTGTCCCTGCACACTGCCTTTGAATTGATACCAATTCAGACAAATAGTGTTGGAAGCTGCTGGGTTAGCTCTGCATTCATAGGGACTCTAAATCTAAAAGAAGGAAACTTTGCCGGGTCCTGTGCCTCACACAAAGGGCAAGTCTATAAACTCAAGCCGACTCCCATGGAGGTTACTGCAACTCACAGCCATGCTATAGTGCAGCGGTTCTCAACCTGTGGGTCAAGACCCCTTTGGGGTTCGAATAACCCTTTCACAGGAGCCGCCTAATTCATAACAGTAGCAACATGACAGTGATGAAGTAGCACTGAAAATAATTTTACAGTTGGGGGTCACCACAACATGAGGAACTGTAAGAAAGGGTCACCGCATGAGGAAGGTTGAGAACCATTGCTGCAGAGAGTCTCTGAAACCGGACAACTCTATGGGACCAGATGCCCCATCTTCCATAGAGCAGTTGTTGGGCTTGAATGGCTAGCCTTGAAGTTAACATCTAAATGCTTAACCCACAGTGCCACCAGTGGGATATGAAACCACCATGCATCCACTATGCCACTCTGCTCTCTAGCATTTTTTATGGGACAGAGTGGCATAGGCCCACTGGCTTTTCAACACTGTAAGTCATTATAGGAGCAAATTGTCACATCTTCCTTCTCCACAGCTGCTGATGGGGGATGGGCTAAGACTTCTGACCTTTTGTTTTGCATCCAAGTGTTTTGACCACCGTGTCATCAGGATGCCAGACTGTGTAGTATACTATCCCTCATTTTTGTTCATGTGTTAGGCAGGGGAATAGGCTGGAAGCAGAAAGAGAAGGTAGATGATATTTATGCAAATTTATCATCATTGTAGTTCAGACTTCAAAGGCAATCCAATTTAATTTCTAATACTTTTCTCTACTTTAAAAATATTCATACTTACTATAGTAATTTCATATTTGAAATAGTAATGAAGAGTCTAGGGACCGAGACTGATACTGAAGCTACTTTAATTCAAAGAATTTAAAAACTGATATTTTTTTCAATTACATAAAATAATTCCATCAAGACTGTATAGGAAATAAAAAACACAGAATTTTCCATAATTGGGAGAAATTAGAGATAAAGTAAGTTCACCATTTTAGCTATGGACATTATTTAGCAATTTCCCCCATTATATGTAGTGATTTTGGATTTCTAGGGCTATTTCAACATAATTATGTTAAAACATACTCTTCTCCATATTCTTGTACAATCTTATTGTACCCTAAAAAGTCAATGTCATCAAACAGCTCTAAAAGATTTTTTCCCATATATGGTTAATCCTTCATAAAAACATTTTGCCTCCAAAGGAGAATAATCCATTGCTCAAATTAGTTTAGAGGAGGACCCATACTTCCCTGTGAACAGAACAAGGATTGGAGAAGATGCTCATAATTATTGATAGTGACAGCAATCATGAAAAGAACTGGCATGTTAAAGGGTACAGTAGAGGGACTGTGAAAAAGAGGAAGGCCCTACACAAGGTGCATTGACCCAATGGCTACAACAATGGGTTCCTACATGGGAACAGTTGCTAGAACGGTGCAGGACAGGTCAGTACTCCTTTCTCTTGGACATAAGATCACTGTGAGTTAGAACTGGCTTGATGACACCTTACGTGAAAAGCAGCAACAGCGTGTTTTGAAAATTCTCTATGTACCCAATTCTATGCTAAGTGCTAGGCATGAGTATATGTTATTTAATGCCTACAAAGGGCAGAAATGTCTAGGTCCGAATTGGACATCAACAACTGGGCCAAAGAAGTCAGACAAGGCTTTCTAATCCCCTAAAGAGTTGAAGTCTCAGAAACTCACAGGACTAGTTCTACCCTAGGTCATTTGGTTGCTAAGAAATGGCATCAACTCAGTGGCAGTGTGCCACTTGTGTGTGTGTGTGTAGAGCTCATGTAGTTTCTGAGACAAGTGGAAAACAAAGACAGACTACAATCTAGGCCAGAAAGGAAAAAAATGCTGCCTCGAAAAATACCATAGTAGAAATTCCTGAGAGCTGCACGGAGATAATAAGAGAAGTCATAAATGTATTCAAGAAAATATTGAAAGAATTCTCATCTACTTTCATAACCAGGGGATTAATATTTGTTTTCCCACTTTAAGATACCTCCATCATTAATCAATAAAAGGAAACATGTTCACATTCCAGAGATGTGGACACCAATAAGTCATAGAGATCTAGCCAAGAGATCCGCCATTTTGAACTCAAATATGAATCAATTATGGTAAATGATTTAACAGAGTGCACAGGAAATCCAACACTGACTTTTATATGCTATTTTCAATGTCCTACTTGTTGTGAGGTTGCTGTTTGTGATTGATTACTTTTTACTGTAATGCTATGACATCATTATTTGAAACACCAGTAGGCCTACGAATAGCGAACAGTTTCCAGACTAAAATCAGACTAGGAAAAAGGAGAAGGTAGTTCATTTCATTAGTCATTGAAAACCTTGTGCATAGCAGTGGGATATTGACAAGTGGAATGCCAGAAGATAAGTCTCTCAGGTTGGAAGCACTCAAAATATGAGTGACAAAGGAAGCAATGCCTTTTCAACATAGAGTTGACCTTAATGACCTCGATGGAATGAAGGTTTGGGGATCTTCATTTGCTAAATATTACTCACAATGAGAAGAAACAGATGCAAACATCCATTCATGACTAGAATGTGGGCATGTATGAAGCATTTATCTAGGAACACTGAAGAAGAATTGATGTGTTAGAGAAATTGTGTGGGTTAAGAAGATGGAAAGTATTATGAACTGCCTGAAGAACAAACAAATCTGTCTTGGAGAAAATACAGCCAGCATGTTCTTTACAAGCAAAGATGAAAAGACTTTATCTTTGGTATTTTATCAGGAGAGATTAGTCTGTTGAAGTAGAAGATCCTTAAAAAAGAGAACATAGTATCTACAACAATGGTCTCAGACATAATAATTATGAAGATGACATAGGGCTGTACACAGTTTGGGTTTGTTGTACATTGGGCCATAGGAGGCAAAACCTATTGAATGGCAATTAACAATAAACTAACAAAATATACATATGTGTGTATCTATATACTATCTTTCTTTATTCTTAATCTAGCTAAAAGCATTACTGTACAAAATCGAGATATTTGGAATACAATTTCTAACAGTACTGTGTTCTCCCACTTGTGTACTTATCCAAAATACCTTATTCTATTTTTTAGCTCGAGTCTTTCCTAAATTTTCCCAGTTGCAAGGGTAATGATTCTTTCTGCAGACTTGGCATACTGAAGACAGTGCAAATTTATAAACCCACAATCCACCAACAAATAAAACCAAAGTGAAACACAGGAGACATCCAGCTTATTAATTGTCTCTAAATGATCCTAATCAATATCCTTCTCAAGGTAACACATGGCAAGGCTATTCACAAGAGAGGGAAGGGAATGATCATAAAGTACTTTGTGGACGATGGCACAGACCATTAAAAGGGTTCTTTGAAGCTGGGCTCTCATGGGGCTGTTGGGAAAACACTGAACTGCTTACCACACGTTTGAAGGTTCCAACTCCTCAGCTGCTTTGCCTAAGGAAGAGAAGCTTATGCTACCTTAAAAAATGGATAGCCTTAAAAACACTACAGAGGGTTATTATGAGGCATGCTACTTATCCACCAAACAACAAAGTCTAAACTGAAGAGGAGCTCTGGTAGCATAGCGAGCTACGTATTTGAACCGCTAACAGTAAGATCAGCAATTTGAACCTACTAGTTGCTCCATGAGAGAAAGAGGAAATCGCCTGTTTACAAAGAGCTAAAGTCTCAGAAACCTAAATTGACTGTCCTCTAAGACCTCCTATATATCCTAAGTGGTCCTCTAGGTGAAAGATTTATACAATCTGAAGAGAAACCAGAGTATCTACCTCTAGGTACACTCTGAATTGGATTGACACAGTGACGGTTACTGTTAAATATAAGCTGCTGAAGGTCGTATGAAAATAATCATTCAAGAATGGTTCTCTCATTGTTTGGGGGTTGCTTTATTTTTCTCTTGAAAATGTTTGACAACGCTACATGTGAAAAAGCCGTTTAGTAAAATGCCAGCATAAGTTTCAGAGTTTGTAATTTTAAAAAGCAATAACAGAGATCTGCTTCAACTTGTAAAATATTCAATAAGGGGTTTTGAAAAAGATTGAAAAATTGAAGAAAAATCTGTGTTCCCAGCAGGCAAAATATTACTGACATTTTTTAATAATAATGAAACATACGTCCTAGATAGGGCAAAATGAAGATCCATTTTGCATGTCAAACACTTGTTTGCAAAAAAATCATCTGTTTAGGTTACTCTGTTAGATTTTATGGCTTTAATGGAATGAGTTCAAGGTGAAGGAAAGTAAAATAAATGTCTAAATGATTGTAGGCAGAGTAACTTTCCTAAAAAGACTCTGAAAGATGAGAAATCTTTATGCACGTAATGACTTCTTCATTTTTGCTGGATGAATACAGTTTTGTTTCATTTTCAGGAGACAAAAGGAAATAAAAATATCTGCCAAGTTGCTCTCATCAAAACTATGTTGTCCTGGCACTGCACAAATTTAAGGGTTTAAGACATGCTTCTTTTTGTAGCTGGTAAATTTGCTTTCATTACCACATTTTTCAACCCTCCTTAAGCATAATTCATGGTATTAATCCCCGAAAGTTTAAACACATGGTATTTTCTTAATATAGTATTACATATTTTTACTATAAAAGGAAGTAAGAGATCCCCTGTGGTGATGGCTGCCTCGGACCATGGCCTTGTTTTGCTCTGTTGTGCATCGGATCACGATGAGTCAGAAGAGACTCAGCAGTCATTAGCAACTAACAGTCAAGTGTGAGCTTTGACATCAGGTGAATGCCCTTTCGTTAGGGCCCAGAGTTCAAGCAACATATTATTAATGAAACTTCAGTTGCCTTGAAGTAATAAAATAATAAAATTCTTATAGTATAAAGATTAAAGTACATACATATATTTATGTCTCGATTTTATCAGTGTCTAGACAAGGGTAAAGACCCTTGGTGGTAAAGACTCTTTGGTGGCTGGAGAGTTGTGATAAAGAAAAAGTCCATCTCCTAGTGATTCCCATCTTCCAATGAATTCCAAAGTCTTTTTCGTTAAGCAGATCTTTGCGAATCTGCTATGAATGCTTAAAACAGTATTTCCACTTTATAAAATAGTGTGATTCCTTTGAAAACATGATTTGGTTGGTTGAGATTGACCAAGAAAGAGAGAACTGAGTTTTTGAAGAGCTATGAAATCATAAAAAAGATATCACTGCTGCTGACAGGTACCACCCAGCTGGTTCGCATCAAAAGTAATCATACGAACAACAGGAGAAAGCACGGTTCAATCCTCAGCAAGATTCCCATGTGTTATCATTTTTGAGCCCAGAGTGGCTATATTAAGGGTCTATATTGGGCACGGGACTATATTAAGGGTCTTCTTTTGCTGACGGTCTGCTTTACCAAGCACGATGTGCTTTTCTAGGGACTAGTCCTTTCTGATAGCATGTCCAAAGTTTGTGAGATGAAACCTTCCCACCTTGCTTCCAAGAAGTATTCTGGATATATTTCCTCCAAGACAGCTCTGTTTATTCTTCTGGCAGTCCATGGTACTTTCAATATTCTTTTTGTATTGTTTTGCTTTATTTTGGGGGGGGGTTAGGAGGCCCAGCCTTTGCCCCTGTGGAGTCACTGCTGGAATTGAACCTCCATTCCAGTGGACCACAGTCCTGTGCACGACGACTACACCACCGGAGCTCAGCCCACTTTCAATATTCTTAACCAACACCATCATTAAATTCGTTGGTATTCCTAGATTCAGAGTTATATGCTTCATTTTCCAAATTTCAATAGATGTTTGTAACTATTCTTTCTCATTCCATTGAATAAGAAGCAATTGAAAATACTTCCTAGTCCTTCTAGTGATGTCTTTGCTCTTTAATATAGCAGATGTGCCCAATGCAATATGCTCTTTGCTTTTTTTGAGAGGCTCCTTCATAAGCACTCACTCTGAATTCAAGTACAGTGAAATGAGGCAATGTCTGGAGTCAATGTGCTGCACCAGGCCTCTATAAAGTGTTGAAGAACAAGGATGCTACTTGTGACCTAAGGTGTGACTGACTCATGTCATAGCATGATCCATTGCCTCATTTGCATGTGAAAATTGGATATAGAATTTTCAAATTGCTAAGGAAAACAAAAGAAGAATCCACACATTTGAATTATGGTGCTGGGTAAGAATGCTGAAAATACCATGGGCCACCATTAAAAATAAACAAATCTGTTTTCAAAGAAGTATATATAGCCAGAAAGCTTCTTAGAGGTAAAGACATGGAGACTTCATGTCATACAATTTGAATATGTTGTCAGGAGAAGCCATCCCTGGAAAAGGACACCAGGCTTGGTAAAGTAGTGGGGCAAGAAAAAGAGGAAGAGTTGGCACACGATGGACTGACACCATGGCAGCCTCTATGGGCTCAAACATAAGAACAATCATGAGGACACATGGGCTTGAGCCGTGCTTCACTCTGTTCTGCACAGGTTCATTATGAGTTGGGACAAACTCGCTGGCAATAAACAACAACAGCAACAACTTATTTATCAATTTAAATCTGAAGCCATCACCACATATATCTTTATATCTAGTTATATAGTTTTAAAACCTGCATTTATATTATCCTCCTAATTTGAATCCACATTCACAGATTTTATTCTCCTCTTCTCCAGTTCTACATGTCAACCCCCTTCCTGATAAGGAGAAATCTAACTCTGATTGTACTCCAAGCATTTTCCATTTTCTCATTTCTAAAAGATGAAGGGTTTCAAAAAAGTACACGAAAATATGGAATTAAGCTATAATAGAAAATTTCTACAATCTTGTAAAGTCCCTTGATTATATATTATTTCAAAGGATTAATCCACTCTTTCAGAAAATAATCCTACTAACTAGCTTCATTGCCACAGTTCTTTTAAATCTTCTGTTTGATGTATAGTCAAAATATTGTGCTCAGAAGTACTCCCCTCAACTCCAGTGAATGTGTGTTTCTAATTTGAAAATAAGTTAAACTTGTGTCTTTTTTTGTTCATAGTCCATGTCTCTCAAATCTTTGCTGGTTTTATTTATTTTTCAAGTATGTGAAATAAACTAGATCTCTAAACACCAAAATTATACAAAAATAAATAAATAAAAGGCAAGACATACTCAGAGAATTATCAGTGCTCCACTTGCCCCCATCAATCACTTCCTTAAGTCATTCCACCATGTCATCATCTCAGTCCCACATTTTCCACCTAGTTCCTTCCACCTCCGATAGAAAGCCAAATGCGTGAGTCTGTTGGGAGTCTTTTTTGTACAAATGAACTAAATTTTCTTATTCCGCCTTATTTTTTACAATCAAAGATTACATATATGTAACTTTTGGGGCTTTGTTTTTTGTTAGAAAGGGATCCGGAGAATCGTTCTTTATCATTTAATCTTTTATAAGAAGACATATTACTCTACAGTCTGTATGTACCATGTTTTTAAACTACTCTCCCATGTGTGAATATTTAGTTTGCTTCCACTGTGCAGAAGAGATGCCTCAGTGAATATTTGTGTTGATATGTGAGCAGCATTATAGGAAATATGTATTATCTGGAAAATTTTTTGGAATTATAGTATATAAAGTTAAACACACATTTACTTTTATATCATGCTGTTAAATTCACTTCTCATGGGGATATAGAATATTCAGTTGGCCACTGACATTTGCATAGATCGCCTCATCAGTTACAAAGGGTATTTATTTCTCTAGAGGAGAGGTCAAATCCAAATCTTATTGTATAAAACTAAAATAATTAAAGGGGCTTGTTCTGAATCAATGGTATTGAAACGTTTCAATGTTTTTTTAATAATGGATAAGGTGTTGATAATAATACCAGTTGTGTCTTTTCTGAATGGTGATTGAAATATAATGTCTGAATTAACAATTCTAGTGGAGAATGAAAGATTTTATAACCTTTTTCTCTTGTCAAATACTAGAGTAATTGAACCTTACCAAAATACAAAACAGAAAAAATGCGGCACAAATAGCAATTTGGTCAAGGAAGGCCATGGAGCACATAGGAGCGGAATCCAGCATTTAGAGCCAGTGAAAATTCTTTCCAGCAAACCTTAATAACACAAGTATATACGTTTATTTTTCATTGAATTTTGTCACCCAAAGGTATATGCTAACTTTTTAAACTCTGTACTTGTGAGTGTGGTCTTAAGAAAATAGGGTTTTTCTATTGGATCAGACGTAACAGATCTAATTAAGTGCCATGCACTCAGTATTTAGTTATGGCAGCTATGAAAATCTAAACTGCAGCTTTATACTACTCTATCAATAATAACTGTAATGAAACAAATGCCAATATTATAAAGCACTTCATTATCCAAACACGGTTCCAATTATCTTCTTATAATGCATTTCCTACTTGCTTCGATACTTAATGTTGATGCATTTGTTATATATGTGTGTATGTATGTATATATACATATATATTGTTTTGTTTTGTTTTTGTGGCATCACTGCTATGGTGGGAGTAGGAAGCCCAGTCTTGCTCCTGGAGAGCTGCTGCTGCATTTGAACCATCAGCTCTGTGGGCAGCAGTCCTGCACGCAACCACTACGCCAGCAGGGCTCAGCCTTGTTGTGTATATTTTATAAGCACATGTAAACATACTATTTAAATAAGTTCTGAAATGAACACTACAAAGTAAGCTGAACAGGACTACATTTCTTTATCCTTTTTAAAAATAAGAATCTTTATCCATTTTCAGTGAGAAAACATCAGAATGAATAGTCAAGGTAAAGTCACGCGGGATGAGTCACAGTAGATTCCGACTTTGACAACCTTAGTGAAAAGTTTAAAAGATAATTTTAGTCTTTTTGTGAAATGTTATTTTTGTTTTGGGGTACCACAGAATCATTTTAGACTCAACTACTCTCTATGTCAGTGCAGACTTAACCCCAAGAGCTTTCTTGTCTGTGATCTTTAGGGAAACCAATCCCTAAATCTTTCTGTCTGAGGTGCACCAACAGAATATTTCCACTCCAGGTGCACTCAGCACAAGGTTTAGGAGAAAAAGACTAGTCCAGGAAAATATCCTAGGGGAAGGGAGAGGGAAATCATTCAGAAAGAGAGAGAGAGATTCTTTCATGCCACAGCCCACGCATGCCTGTCACCCAGCGAGGTCTCCCAAGGGCTTCCCAGGCCAGAAGCATTCTACTGTCTCAGATTTAGGGAAAATGAAAACAATGCAGCCCATTGGAGGCAAAGTTGATTTTACAGCATTAGTGCACAGATTGTGCCCCCCACAAAAGTATCAGCACAGCTGTCCCCTTCAAGGTGCCCAGGAAAATCAGCTGTGCCTTCTTGTATTAAGAAAACAGCTCCAAATATTTTCGATCGAAGAAGACGGACTATAAAGCCTTGATCTCTCCTTTTCAAGTGTGATTTTTACTGCTCAGTAAGTGCTCCATCTTTGTAAAACCAAAGCAAACCAAACCAAATAACAAAGAAGCTCTATTACAAAATCTGAAACAGAAGTCAGAATTCCTTGATTTTATTCATTGTCCTCTAAGAGAACCTTTGGTTTTGTTTCTTAATTTGATGTAATTCAGAAGAGAGAAAACATTTATTTTCATCCTTCAAACATTTACATGGTAAATCTCAAAAAGTCAGATAATGGCTCCATAGCCACTTACACCCAAAGGTACCCAAAGGTGGTAGTGTCCGTTCTGATTTGAATGGCAATTACGGAAGTAACACAATGAGGCATTCGGGAATAAGTTCGACAGAAAATGAGTTGAATCAGAATAGCCAAGATGAAGTTCAGCTCAGTGGTAACTTTATCAACACCAAATAGAGGTGTCCTTTTAGACCTGGTCTTTCCTTTCTAGCTGGTAAGAGAGTAAACGTAATTACATGGAAGACAGGGAGCAGGTCTTGTAAAGCGAGATGAGGATACGTCAGAGTAGAGAAGAATAAGGGGAGGAGGAGAAGGGAAGCGAGGAAGTCGTGATCAACCCCTGAAGAGTTTACACTTTACATGAATCTCTTTAATAACACCAGATCAGGTAGGTGCTCCCGCCCTTCGCTAAGTGCTCTGCTACCCTAACGGAGAGCGAGCTCTTGATCTTTTTTAATTGGATGCTGCCTGTCTCAAGGTCCCTCCATTTCAGCTCATCAGAGTTTTGCAGTGGCATACGATTGAGTTGACAGTGACTCCCTAATGATACAGGGATCAGGTTTTGACAACTCGGGGAGCCATTCCAAGTCATCCTCCACCCTAATTGGACCACACTGCCCCAGGAGAGAGCTGTCAAATGAAAACCTGTGAGCTGTTCAGTTGCTCATAAAGACACCCACGGCAATCACTGGGAACCACCAGGTCTGGGTAGAGGCAGGATTTGTGCCACATTCTGATGGATTGCCACGGTCAATATTAGAAAGGCCACAGAAATCCAGTTGGATTTCCTGACACTTCCATACAACCTTGATTCCTGCATGGCCGAGGCTATTTGGTGGGAAGCCAACCACAACAACAAGGGGTCAGAACACAAAAACTTACAGGAATAGAAATACACTCTTCATAGGAGGCCAGCTATTCCTATAGTCAAAGGGAATGTTGGAAATGGGTCACCATAATTTTAAATGGTGGGAGGAAATTAAAAGGAATCCGAATCCTTGACACCCAGTCACTGCTATGAACCATCAGTCACCTGTGGCTCTTTCTTGTAAGAGTTACTGTGAGAATTTTGCACAACTCAGAATAGACAACTCAGAGCAGGGACTCCCACTGATGTCTACTTGGTTAACTGGATACGAAACTTAGTGTGTGTTAGGGGCAAAAATATATACTGACGTAAAATGAGAAGCATGAAGGATATAAAGACAAAACTTCAGGTCCCATAGCCCCATTCAATTACTTGTTAAACTGTTCTGCTATGCAAGGAACATATGCTCACCTACATTTTCATACCTGGGGTTTAGTGAGAAGCAACTCTCGCCCTCTTAGTACACATTACTGTCTGGTGGGGAGCTGCATAGCTACATGCACCTGAAGATATGGATCGTATCCCAGCAGCTCCAGAACCAAGGGTCCCTCAGGACATTATTTGTCTCATTCACTGCATCAACTTTCGTATTACCTATTTTTCCCCATTTCATCCAGTATGCCTTCCATTACTGAAAGCACATGGTTTCAACAAAAATATGCAAGACAGAACTTCAGTTGACCTTGAAAGGCTTATTGCCCCACATTAGTCAGGAGTGTGATGTACAGGAGATAGGTGAGTTAAAATTTTCATTCCTAGTCTCCTCCCTCAAAACTAGTGCAAAAGGAAACCCTGGCACCAGCAAAATTGAGCCTCACCATGAATTACATTTAATGATTTCATTGCATTTAGACTCAAAAGACCTATAGGAGACATTATCTGTAATACCTTAAAGGTACCCTGCTGCCAACACACCAAAAAGGGGGCATCATTGAAGACAGATGAGAAAACAAGATAAGAACCTGATATGGGTTATATGAAATTCAAAGGTATGCTGGGCCTTGTTTTGAACCAGAGGTTGGGATCAAACAGGAATCATGTATTAAAGATTGCTACAACCCAAGTCTCCAAAGCAAATGGAAGCACAAGGATAATAACCTGGAAAGAGCAGGTGAATTCCCAGCAGACACTACAACATTTTGCACACCCAGGTGGTGACCAACAGACACTTCTTCAAACATAGAGGCTGGTGACAAGTGTTCTCATGTCTATCTCAAGTCTGGTGCAAGGAAAAATAATGAGCAAATTCAGTTGTCACACTTCCATCGATGTCAACCATTTGTTTGCAGGGAGGCGTCTAATTTAGTTAAAGCCATCAGTAAACTGTGTCTATAAATATTTTAATAACACATGTTTCATGGTTTCATATCAATTTTTTAATTGGGATATTTTCCCATAGCTAAATCAGAATATAATTTACGTGTGTTCACTATAGAAGAAGTACCTAACTGAATCCAACTTGCTTAATATTTCTTGTCCTTTAAATTTTCAATTCATTAAACATTCTTCTATACCTGACATTAAATATTCTAAGTATCATCTTAACAACAGAATGCATGACTCCTAATTAAATGATAAGCTGGACTTTACTTAAACCAAAATAGTTGAAGATACTCCGTGTTGTTCTACCCCAGAATACAACGTGAAATACATCTGGTGGAGAACAGCTTCCTGTTCGGTATGTTTTACATTCCAGGAAACTTACACACCATAATACCCTGTGTAACCTTTTTCTGCATCTTCATTAGAAGTGCTTCTAATTCCATTGTTGGTTGAGTTAAGAAATGTATTCCTATTCCTTTACAAAGTCACTGTCTCCTTCCCTAGCTTTCTGTGAGTGCATTGCTTTATATGAAGAAAAGCAATTAACTCCAGGATTGCCTTTTCATGATCTGCAAAATATATAGTACCCATCGACATTTTCCTCCATTGGGATTTATGCCGGTCATGTGTCCATCAGGTATTGACCCAGAAGACCATATGAAATCCAAGAAACGGGTATGTGCTGCCCATCACTAGTTTTATAGTGTATGGGATAAGGTGGAAAGAATGATGAGGCTGGTAAAGAATTGGGATCTGGTAGTCTTGGGAACCCAGGGGGCAGTTCTACATTCCACCACCACCATACACACATACTCCCATGGACTATAAATCAGTAGTGGCTTGAAGGAAGCAAGTTTGTTTGTTTGGGGCGGATGGGAGGGTTGTACAAAGTGATGTATCCTGGAGGTGTGGTTTTGCAAAATATTTGCTTTTTTTTTTTTTTTTTGGCTAGGGGATTAGCCTTTAAGTATATTTCTGGATTCCTCTGCCTTATTTAAGAAGCTCTGATGGCACTGTAGATTAGGAATTAGGCGGCCAATCACCAGGTCAGAAGTCCAAATTTGCCAGGATGTCAAGTCCTGTGAAATTATAGTCGTGGAATCACCAAAGAGCAGTTCGACTTTAGAACCGGCTGAGGCAGAATTGGAACCAGAGAGTGGTTCGGGATGCTCTTCGGAAGATATCTTTCTTGCAATGACTCCATGGTCACCCGCATGCCCCATCTTTCAGGAGCTCTGAAGTGTCTGCACTTATGCAATATCTAGAGGAGTATCTGACTAATGCTACGTTCTAAAGTCCAGAGGTCCATACTGTCCCACACATTACATCTGAAGATCTGTGTTTCCTAACAAAATTCCTAACTACTCTGTCCTTCAGCTTCCTTCCATGAAGGAGTACATATGCTTATCCACAAAGCATTAGACATAATCAGGTTATCAAAGTGTTATTCCTAGTAGAGGAAAAATGTGAAGGTCTCAGATCTCTGAAAGCAGAGAGCTTCATTCTCGAGGACCATACAGTCTGATACCACACAAGGCTTTCCTCTGGGTCCTGCTGGCCCATCTTCTGCAAATGAACTATCTCCTTTGTCTTAATTACCGTCTTGCAACATTGTCTACGTGGAGCAAGGATGATTGTATGGTTTGCTGGCTCTACTGAGACTGGAACTCTCAGCCCCGGGTCTCTTCTCCTGCCTCACTGTTCCCAACACACACTGAACTGTGGATTTGCAGACCTATCTCCTACCACGAGATTCCTGGGAGACAGAACTTCCAGAAATATCTGCTCATACTCATGGCTTTTTTGAGATGCTTCCTGATGAACTACTGATGAACTCTTACACACACACACACACACTCCAAATAGTCCTATGTTCAAAGTAAAATATTTTTGCACATAAACAGAAAGTGGAAGGAAAACAAAACAAATTAGAAATGGAAAATCATCCTCTGTGTGTCCTTTCTTTCCTTTTTCATCCTGATAGCATGATGTCCATCAAATTGGAGCCCTAGCTGGTACGTGGGTGTCCCGGCTTGCTGCCTTCATGAATGATTCAGTATTTACACTTCACAGATGAAGATAGATAGCACAGTCTTGTGCTAGGTGCGAGCATCACCTCCCCAGCCACTGAGGTGCTTGCTTTCTCCCCTAATTTTTCTATAATACCTCTGGTTTATTTTCACTACTCACATCCTTATACTGCGCTCGTTTTTCAAGAGCCCATCTTCCAATACACTACTTTCAAGCTAAGCACATTAGCCCCAGGAGTTATTTGATTAGTGCTGTGTGCGAAGTTTCCACCGCTGCTTGCATTCCGCTCAGGTTCTGCCAGCTTTATGGCTCTGTGACTGCTGGCCCTACTAACCAGTCACCCGACCACACAAAGGCCAAAGAGAAAAGGGCCAGAAATGAGAACGTGTAAGGAAAAACTGGCTGGACCTCTGATAGCATTCAGAGACACCGGGGAGATGCTTATTTCTCCAACCACTATGATAAAAGGAATGTTGCAACCGTTTAACTGATATTCAGTGGAAGGGAAGACGGTTGGGGTGGAGTGCTGCTCTGTCTTTACCCTAACTGGCCATTCAAAGAGAGGAACCTGAGTGGTGTCGTGTGTTAAGGATTGGGCCTGCCAAATACAACATCAGCAGATTGAAACCACCAGTCTCTTTGGGACAGAAAGGCCAGGCTTTCTACTCCTCTACAGATTGACAGTCTCTTGCAAATCAACGTGGACAGTTCTAGCCTGTTCTAAAGGGTCGTTATAAATTGGAACTGATTTCATGGCAATGGATTCGATTTTGGATTTTGACCCTTCCAAGATCTGAATCTGACTGAAACATAAATTAAGATCATAAAGTGATTTACCTAAAATCTCATTCTGTTGGCAGAGCGAAGGAGGCAGAATCAGAGGCTGCCTCTTCATACTTCTCTATGTGATTCTGGCAGAAATGCTCATATAGCTGTCTCCTTCCTAAGATGCACTTGCATCTGACCATCTCTTCCCATGAACTCGCATCTCTCTGAGAGCGTTATTCCTTTGTCACTTAGGGCAACTCCACAGGACCTCACAGCAGCAATGATGGGGAGTATAAGAAGTTCATGCTTTAAGACTAATCTACCCATTAAAGTATATTAAATCTTGAGTAAAGAAACAGCCATTAAAGATAATTAAAAGTTCCTCCCAATGACAGACATTTTATTTGAGATATTTACAATTGCCTTCAACATGGTTAGCAACCGAACATTATTATCCATATTTGACCCAGGAGAATCCGCCTATTTGCAGAAATAAAAATAAATGAGACTTTTAACTGAAGGCTATGCCGATACAGATGAAGCCAAAGAGGACAGGCCCAGAGGTGAAGAGCATACACTTGCTTGTTTTCTTATACACCCCGCATCACATCTCTACTCCACTCCCAAATTATACTTCAGCCTGGTTTCGGTTTGGCCTTTCTAATTAAACATGTTCATAGGCATCTTATCTCAGGAGCGCAGGTTCTGCTTCCTGGTATTCCCCTAAGATCACAGTCCCTGATTGGATGCTGTCTATCCTTTACCTTATTTACTGATTGGCTATTTCACTGTCATCGAGCAAACTCTAACTTACAGTCACCCCAATGGACAGCAGATGAACGGCTGCTGTGGGTTTCCAAGACCGTAAATCAATATAGGAGCAGAAAACCCCATCGTTTTACCCAAATAAAAGACTGGTGGTTTCAAACTGCTGATCAGTGTGTCTTCCATGCTGGCACACTCACACACACACAACAAACCCACTGTTCTTCGATGGACACTAACTCACAGTCACCAGATTTCCCTGAGAGGGTTTCTTTTACCTTTCAAATAGACTCCATGGAACGGATTCTGTATGCTTCTGGGGAACCCAACTAGAATGAGAAAGTAAACTTGGGTAACAAACTTTGAAACTGCATGCTTTAAAATAAAAAAAAAGATGTGCCTCCGTTTTCTCATCGTATTTATTTAATCTGTATCCTGAGCAAGTAATCAGAGCAGCTGGATTATCTGAAAAAGATTGTGACATCAGTATTGGAGGTTATTTCACTGTGAAATAATATGCCCACTATGGAGTTCATAAAATAGATATTCTTTTCCAGATTGAGAAAGTTTCCTGTTAGTCCTTGATTACTGAGAGCTTTTCTTTAATAGTAAAGTAAGACTGGTTTTGTTAAAGATAATTTCTTTATTAATATGATTTTTTAACTATGATAATATGATGTGCTATATTCATTTTTAAATGTAAAACAAGTTTCAGATATCTGAGATGGATTTCAATTGGTTGTTAATCGCTATTCATCTTATGTGCTAATGGATTCAAATTCTTGATTTTTACTTCTCTCTTGTTACATTTTGTCAAGTTTTGGTATTAGAAATAATGTTGGACTCTCTAAATGAGTTAGAAATAGCTTTTTTATCTCTACTTTTCTGTATAATAAAATGCAGAATAGAAAAAAAACAAACAAACAGACTTTGAAACTGCATGTTCTTTTGTCTCATTAATACGCCCCCAATAAAGCAGATGCCATAAAATGGAGCAGCACTTCCCCAACGGTTTTCCTAGGATGTAATTCTTTACGGAAGCAGACTGTCACGTCTTTCACCTGCGAGCTGGTAACTCAAATGGCCCACCTTTCAGTTAGGAGACAAGAGCGTGACCACTGTAGAACTAAGGCACCTCAATTAATCAGAATGTGTGGTTCGAAGTCTCTGCGTTACTGTTTCGTAACAAATTATAAGGTACTTGCTTGATGCTCTAGGGATATGGTTGGCTATACTTTGCACTGGCCACCAGAAAGTGTGCAGTTTGAAGCGACTAGCTTCTCTGAGGGTAAAAGATGAGCTTTTCTGCTTCCATCAAGAGTCATGACCTCAGAAGCAAACAGAGCCCTACACTGCCATGTAGGACTACTGTGAGTCATAACTGACTTGACATCAGTGAGCATAAGGTGTCCCCTGATCCCCTGACTCCAAACTGAATGGGTCGTCCTTGATTACTTGATGAGAACTGGTAAAATAATAATATCCTTTCTATGTGATTTTGTTCTGCTTTATTTACTCTCCTAATTAGACTTCACAGTAGCTAATGTGAAATCAATTCTTGCTCCCAGAATATCTATCTATGACTTAAATGGTTGACATTTGACCAAAAACATGTTGAATGACTGGGAGCTAGCCTGGCAATTACATTTTGTTGTAGGAAAATGAGGTCCCTTTTTGAGAATGGTAATATTTGGAGAAGCTGCTAAGGTTGGAGAGTGGAGGTTATTCTGTCGATGCATCTCAGGGTGGCCAGTACACATTGAGATGGTGGTCCTCTATGTCTCTGGAAGAAGACGCATCTCTCTGTCCTTTTCCCTTTATCAATGTTCTGGATTCATTTTTCTAACCTCCAGGTGTTGTTTATTATTGTCACAACTATTTGATCAAACTATCTGGTAAATTGTTATATTTATTTTTAATTAGAGCTCCCATCTCCTCTCCTTCTTCCAGTGCCACTATCTAGATTGCAGATCCAGTCATCTTCAACTGAATACATTGCTTCTTTGTAATCCTGAGGAGCCCTGATGGTATTGTCAGGTCACGGTGGAACTGCTAACAACAAGGTTGGTGGTTCAAATGCACCCGTCACTTCAGAGGGCAGAGTTCAGCTGTCTGCTCTCATGAAGATTGACAGCCTTTGAAACCATATGTAGAGTCGCTATGAGTCAGAATGCAGAATCCCTAGTGATGTCGTAAGTTACATATTGGATTGCTAACTGAAAGGTCATCAGTTCAAAAGCATCATCTGCTCCATGGAGGGACAAATCTCCCTAATGATTTATAGCCAAGGAAACCCCAAAGGACAGTTCTACTCTGCCTTATGGGGTCACTGTGAGTTGGACTGACAGTGAATTGGGGTTGAACTACACTCAATGGTAGTGGGTTTGGTTTTGTATTTTGTGCTTGTATACTTATTTAAAACAGAATTCCTCTTTGATATCATTAGTGTCTCTGACAGTTCTGAGACAAGCAGTATGATGTTGGGAGGAATGCACCTCTATCTATTTTGTGAGGTGGCCATCATAAGTCACTGAGTGCAGGGAATGGGGAGTTGGGGGGGTGCATTTATCCAAGGTGCACAGGAAGAGTCTGGAAGCAAGTTTCGACAAACAAGGAAAACAGAACAGACTCTGTGTAGCCCTTACCACCTTGTTTCTGTCCTTCTTACCCCCTTTGTTGTACACACAATCTTATTCTGTTTTATTTCATTTTATTTCCTTTTAGCCTACTTCATTTCCTCCCTCTCAGCTGTATTTGTTTTTCTGAATCCACAGGTAGTGTAGTTCACCATTTGGGACAGAGAATTAGCTAGCACAGCTGCACACTGATCTGATCACCGGAGAGCAAACAAGAGAGAGATGGGTGTGACTTTCTGAGCCATTTATATCTTTGCCCTCCAATCAAACTCATCCATTCCGCATATTCTCATTGGCCAGGTTGGCATAATAAATCTACCTATCACAGTCCTCCACTTGTAAACTTGATATGTGAACTCAATTCTTTAGCAATATGTCATTTCCAGACATTAATGACATCACACTTAAGCCTAACATGATACATGAACAAAGGAAAGATACTCAATAGGCACATAGAAGATAAGCTGACAATCACAAATCTCACTTTTGCAATTGATCACATGGTCCTACTAGGTAGAGCTATCTTTTTCTACTTCTCATTCTATATTATCTTTCCCCTTGGACAGCACTTCAGCTGGCCATGGTTGTTTGCCTGGTAGAGTGAGCCAGACCTTCATTTCTGAGGGGTATAGGTTATTAGATATCCTGTCAGGATAGGGTTCCTGTTGCTTACAATTTACTTTAATCACAGGGCATGGTAGCTCTAAGAGAAAGCCTATAAGATCTCCTGGATTCCAGACTCATTCTTCATTACCTCCTTTATTTAGCACCAGTCCAATTTTTCCTTGGTAATCAGGATCAGTCACACCCCTCAGTACAGTGACATCTTTCCTGACCTGTTGATCCAAATGCATGAGAAGCTCAAAGTGGCCAGGGGGCACTCTCAGCTGCCAGTTTAGTGGAATCAGTGCTGTGTTTCCTGGTGGCAGAATTCCTTCCTGCTGGAAAACATTGCCCCAGCCCTATAAGTTGTTGCCACCTAGCTGTTGCAGTAATTGTGTGTTTTGGAGGCATTCCATCATTCTGTCAAGCCAGATGCTTCAGAATGTTGATGACCATAATTTGACTAGTGGATTTCATGGGCATGGATGCATTGCCATACTTCATTTACTGTGAAATGAGTTCCTTGATCTGAAGCAATGCTAGGTGGGATGCCATGCCAATGTATACAGCATTCTGTAAGACCACAAAAGGCAGTTTTGGCAGAAGTATTGCATGCAGGGAAGGCAAATACAGATCCAGTGAAGATGTCTCTTCCATTAAGAAAAAACACTGCCCGATCCATGACGGAAGTGCTCCTAAGTAATCAACCTGCCACCAAATTGCCGGTTGATCTCCTTGAGGAATAGTCTCAAATCATGGACTGAATGTTGGCTTCTGATGCAGGCAGATGGGATACTCAGCAGTGGCGGTGGCCAAGCCAGCCTTGGGGAGTGGAAGTCCATTGAACTCAAGCAATACAAGCTGTGCCCGTACATAACCTCCATCCTTGCCACAATGTCCATTTTGTTTAAGTTCCTATTGACATAAGTGGTGCAGGAAAGAGAACTAGTCTCCATAATGCATGTCATCTTATCCACTTGATTATTAAAGTCATCCTCTTCAGAGGTAAACTTTTGGTCAGTGTACATATGAGACATGATAATTTTTACTTTCTTGGCCCATTGAGAGGTCTATCCACATACCAATCACCGCACCTCTTTGTCACCAATTTTCCAATCACATTCCTTCCAAATTCCTGACCATCCAGCCAAGCCACTAGCCACAGTCAATGAATCAGTATATGGTATCACAATTGACTAATTCTCCTTCCAGGCAAACTGAACAGCCATGTGCACTGATCAAATTTCTGTCTATTTGGAGGATTGGCCTTTAGGAAGTTTCCAGAAAGGGTTGAAGTGCTGCAGCTGTCCAATTGTGAGTGGCACCTGCACATTGTGCAGAGGCATAAGTCAACCAAATCTAAGTTTTCTATCCTTCAGTTAAATTATCATAAAGAATTCTCCAGGAGCCCAAAGGTACAGACTAGGAGAGAAAAGGTAATGTGACAGGAGTGGGGACTGTGAGTATTTGGGCCACCTTTTCATGCTGCTTACGTGTACCTTCAGGTCCTGTTTTAGCCTTATCTATTTATACCACTTCCATTGAACAATAGAGCATTGCTGCATAAGTCCAAGTTTATGAATCTGTATGTCAGACAATACCCAGTTCATGATGGGCATCTCAGGCCTCATGGTGACTTGGTGGCATATGGTGATGCGTTCAGTCTCAACTAAGGCTCAGTAATAAGCCAATGCCTGTTTTTCAAAAGGGGAGTATTTGTCTGCAGAGGATAGTAGTACTTTACTCCAAAATCCCAATGGTCTACATTGGGATTCACCAATAAAGTCATGCCTAAGACACCATGCTGCATATCTATCCATAACTGACACCTCTAACACCATTGGGTCGGCTTGATCATATGGTCCTAGGGGCAAAGCAGCTTTCAAGGTAGACTGAATTTGTTGCAGAGACTTTTCTTGTTCTGGGTCTCACTCAAAATTGAAGGACTTTTGTTTCACTTGGTAAATAGATCAAAGTAGAAGACCCACTATGCATTGTGCCTTCTGTTTATTTGTTTGGGGTGGGGGCAGATGCAATAACTTATCCTTCTCTTTATTAAGAATGTCTGCACATGCCCCAAACCAGTGGACCACTAGAAATTTTAGTGTTGTGGAGGGCACCTGATCCTTTATTGGATTGATTTCCCAATCTCTTTTTCGCAGATGTTGTACCTATGAATCTGGAGTCTTTGATCCATCCTCCTTGGTGAGCCCAATCAGCATAATGTCATCAGTATAAAGGAGTAGTGTGACATTTTGCATGGCAAATAGGCAATCAATTTCCCTTTGGGCTAAATTATGGCACAGGGTGGAAGAGTTGATGTACCCTTGGGGGAAAGTTGTGAAAGTGTCTTGTTGTCCCTCCCAGCTGAAGGCAACCTGCTTCTGGCAGTCCTTTAAGACTGGTGCTGAGCAAGCATATGCCAGTTCCAAAGCTGCATACTAATACCAGGAGAAGTTTTAATTTGCTCAAGCCATGGAATTACATTTGGAATGGTAGCTGCAATTAGAGTCATCACCCGCTTAAGTTTACAAAGACCCACTATCATTTTCCCGGATCCATCTTTTTTTTTTACATGATAAATAGATGAGCTAAAGAGAGATGTAGGAATCACCACCCCTGCGTCCTTCAAGTCTTCAATGGTGGCACTCATCCTTGCAATCCCTCCAGGAATATGGTATTACTTTTGGTTTTCTATTTTTCTAAGCAATGACAATTCTAATGATATCCACTTGGCCTTTCCTATCATAAGAACTCTTAATTCACATTTCAGGGATCCAACGCGGGGGTTCTGCCAGCTACTAAGTATGTCTATTCCACTGATGCATTCTGCATCTGAGGAAATAGTGACAGGATGACTTCAGGGACTAACTGGACCAACAGTGAGGCATGACTGAGCTAAAACTTGATCGATAACTTCACCTCCATATGCATCCATTCTGACTGACAAGCCTTCAAGACATTTTGGGTCTTCTGGAATTCATACGAGTTCAGAGTCAGTGTCTAGTAATTCTGAAAAGTTTGATTATTTCCTTTCCCCAAAAGAACAGTTACTCTTGTGAAAGACCATATGTCCCTTTGGGGAAGGCTAGAAGAAAGACTAATAGTATAAACCTTCGGTGATGTAGCAGGCATGATCCTCCTTCAAAGGGACCTGACTTTCCCCCCATTCAAGGAGTTGTGGGTCTGTAGCTGGCTAAGGTCTGGAAATTGACTGAGTAGTCATGACTTTCTATTCTGTTGTTCACCTGATCTAGCATTCTTTCTCCTGTAGAGATCATATGAATATTTAGCAGGTTTCCTATGCTTTAAATTCTAGGGACAGTGTGGCTAAATAGCCAAAGTCATAAATCCACAGGAGACAGGTTGCTTTGATGACTATGGAAAACTTGCTGCCCATTACAGTGATTCTGTCCACCCTGTCTCTGTTGCTTCAGTGGTGACACCCACCCTCTACCACTACAGGGCCGCCCCATCAGTCCCATTATAGGCAAATTTCAAAGTTCATTTAGGGAAGTTCCCACTGTTCATCCTAGTAAACATAAAGTAGCAATCACAGGAGTCTTCAGAGATATTGGGGCCCACTTCAAAAACATGTTCTTTATTGTTGTGGTGAAAGATATGTCCGACCTTGGAGCAATCCATTGTTGGGGTCTATGACAGTGGTTCTCAACCTGTCGGTCATGACCCCTTTGGGGGTTGAAAGACCCTTTCACAGGAGTCACCTAAGACCATCAGAAAACATTTATTTCTGATGGTTTTGGAACCAATACACAGTTTCTCTATCTGTCCCCAAGGGGATCTGCCCACATGCAGATATGCCCAAATACAAGTACCCGGCATGAAGACTGCTATCAATGCTAAACCACTGATAACAGATAAATTTCATTTATCTTAAATTAGAAATAATTTACAATATACACCTACATATTGCTTTTGTGACTAATCACTATGCTTTAATTATGTTGAATTTGTAACAATGAAAATACATCATATATATAAGATGTTTGCATTATGATTTATAACAATAGCAAAATTACTGTTACGAAAGAGCAAAGAAAATAATTTTATGGTTGGGGTCCCCACAACATGAGGAAATGTACTAAATGGTGGCCTGATCTATGGGATTATTCTGATAGATCAATTCCAACAACCCTATTTCCCTAAGCTTTTAGAGGCCTTCTGTAGTACAACAAGGTAGGTCAGGAACCTCAAGTTTTTCTTATTTAGGTCATCTGGCAGCTCATGCTTCAGTGAACCAACCAAATAAGCAATTAGATCCTCTCTTAAGCAATCTTGCTGAGACATTGAAGGGAGAATCTATGCTTAGGGGCCCGATATCCAGAAACCCAGACTAGTTTAATGTTGCATTTCTTCCACCAGTATCCCACACCCTTATTAACTATTCCCAGAAATATCCCCGAAGGTACTGCTTGTATGTATTAGTGAACTCGATCTGTTCTTTATGAGTATAGCATACTTCTTGTTGAGTCATCTGAACCTCACATCTAAGAACTGTCTAAGAATTCCAGTTACAGGTCTACAGGAACTAATGGGTGGTGGGGATGTACCCACGGGCCTCTCAGCAATATCTTCTAAAGCATCTCCCCCAAGCAATACTGCAGATGCAGCCCCACCAGAAATTTCAGCTTGAACAGTTGGTTAATCTGCTCAGATATGGGTTGTTTTACTGACAATGGATTAATTTTTTTTTAGGCATCACTGTCCTCTGGTGATGGGAGTAGGAGGCCCAGCCCTTGCTCCTGTGAGCTGGAATCGAGCCTCCATCCCAGTGGGCCGCAGTCCCACACACAACCACTACGCCACCAGGGCTCAGCCCCAGTGGATTAATTTCCTCAGGTGGGAGGGGTGCATTTATGGACTGCATCGCTTCAATTGACTCTAAGACAGCAGTTCTCAACTTGTGGCGACTCCTTTGGGGGTCAAATGATCCTTTCACTGGAGTCACTCGATTCATAACAGTGGCAAAATTACAGTTATGAAGTAGCAATGAAAATAAATGGATTATTGGAGGCATCACCACCACATGAGGAACTGAATGAAGGGGTTGCAACATTAAGAAGATTGAGAACCACTGCTTTAGGGGCTCAACATTGTCCTCTTCTGAATCATCAGCCCATATATTCCCACTTCATGTTCCAGGGACCCAATTCTTTCTAATTAATACCCTCACTTTAATATCAGACACTGTTCTAGACCTGCAATTCTGCAAATGTTGTACTCAAATACTTTTATGATGAGACTCTGGATTTGTTTTTTTGGCAATGTCAGCTCTATTGCTAGAGGAGATAAGACTCTCCTTTGAAGCAGAAGCTTTTATGTATGTTCTTCAGCATTTGACATGTGCTTCTGAGGTTCTGAGATTGTCCCTTTCCTCGATCACATTTTCTACCATAAGGAAGACCAGCCAACCTGATTTCCTATACTTCTCAATATAGTAAACATGTCTATTACTGAGCCTAACCTATGAGGAAAGGGAATTCTGGGAAATGTAGTTCTAGCTTGCTAAATGGACACATCATAACCCAGCACAGTATTTCTGTTAATGACGGAGGGGGCATATATATACTTCCTATCACTTTTCATATTCTTACATTGATTGTTCATCTAGAGCACGTTCTTTAATGACCCAGTACACATTAAGAAAGCAAGACTCAACATGCTGGTTCCTGTACTAAAGAACTTCCATTCTCTGGAATATGATTAGTAACAAAGTAATCAATGCAATTAAAGCAAAGTCAACATATGGTACAAAGGGGTAAACACTCTCACAAAAAGTTTGGCGTTTTGAACCTATCCAGAGTGATTACACAAGAGAGGGCCTGGCAACCTGCTCTGGAAGATCACAGCCCTCCAAACGTTCCACTTCAGTTCTACCCCACACCATGTGGGTACGCCTTGAGTCATAAGAGACTTGCCAGAAACTGGTTTGGTTGGGGTTTCGGTTGAAGGATGTAGATATTTAGGACCATCATAACCAGTTCTACGCTAGATAACTAGAAGATACATTTTGAGTTGCATCGTGATCAAATGTTTGCTTACTTAATCCCTTGATCCTCTACTTGGTTATTGGTTGTGAAGTTGCAAAGTTGTCAAGGATCTCATCTTGTTTGGACGAATCAATGCACATGGAATCAATGGAACCAGCCATAAAATGCTGGAGGGATGCATTGCAGCACGTAAATCTTATTCAATGTCCAATTCTTCAAATGTATACAGCGTGATTGAGAATGCCACAGTTTGGGTCAGATGCACCTTAGTCCTCTTGATGTATGAGTGCATAGCAGACAAAAGAAGACTCTCATCTAAAGAGCAAAATATATTTGTTCCAGGAGAACAAAGCGAGATAGGACATTTTGTCTTCAATTATATACTTATTTGGTTCATACACATTGCTTTATTGGTCTATAATGCATTAATAGCTTAAATCACAAAATTTATGCTCACATTGATTCTACCTTCACATTCTCTACAAGATCTCTCCATAAGAAGGGGCCTAGTTTTTTTTCTGTTTTGTCAGGGCCTTCCCTGGTCAACAGGAAAATGACAAGTGCTTTTACTCCCATAAAGATTTACAGTCATAGAAATGGACAGGGGCAGAGAGCCCTACAGAGTCTCTGTGAGTCAGAATCTCAATGGCAGTCAACTCCTGAAAGTTTCATGTTTCTGATAGAAAGCCTCTCCACCTTGGGAAAATCTGGAAGCTTAAACAATTCTTTTCCTGACTGAATAATTCTTCTTAAGGGGAAGAGGTAATATGGTTTTTACTTGCTTGGGGGAATTTCTCAACAATGAACTAGTGGCCTCTGCATTTGCAGATGCCTATTCCTGACTGAGGAGAGGACACCCTCTATGTATAGTGTCATGCCTGTGCAGGCCACAAGCAAAATCAGGTCTGCCCACACAAAGAACTTGTCACATTGCAAAATTTTCCCTGGTATTATAGTCTCACTTCCATTTGCAATGTAATCTGTGCATACTTATTGACAATTCCCGGGAAGTATCACCTGGGGCTAAAGCCCAAGGTAGATGTAAAAAATATATTCTTAAACTAGGCATTAACTTGTATTGTTTCTACTCCAGAGAATAAAATCAGGAGACCAACAAGCAACCCAGCCCTTGCTGTCCAGTGCACCTCAGTTGCTACACACTCAAATGCCCCCTGCCAGAAATTCTCTTAACTGCACCTTATGATGATGTTCAAATGGACTGATTTTCATGATGACCATCCAAAGATGTTCACAACTAGGAGATCTTGGGAATTGTTCACTTGCAGACCCTGAAACACACACTTAAGGATGATCTCAAACAGGAAGCTCCTACATAAATGTTCGCAATATAAATGACAAGAATTTGCCACCTATAAACTAATAAGGTCATGAGTGTGGACTGAAAAGAATGATATGCTGTCTTTTATTTCCTCCCACTGGAACTTCATAAACAAAGATGTCCAGAAAATTTACAGGAAAAAAGTTTTTTCTTCCATTTCTTTTCTTGTTTTTCTTCTAGAAGGCAGAGGACTTTGCGCTGCAGATCTGAAGCCTGTCAAGTTGGCACAAAAAGTGATTAGAATACTAGCTCCCTAATTTGGATTAATTAAAGTGACAGTCAACTAGCATGGGCGGAAAAACAGATTTTTGAGGCATATTTAAAAGGCACAGTAACTAGAATCTGATTAACTAAATGCTAGGAGAAAATGTTTCCCCAAAAACACCTTGTTTTTTGACTTCATCAGGAACACTTTCCATTAGCATATTTATTGTTAGGGCACCAACAACGCTCCCAAAGTGAAGGAAACGAGGCTGTCTTTGAAGTAAAATAGAATCTTCTTTTATGCTCCCCTACATCATTTTTCTTTAACTTAACCTCAAAAATGTTTTGTTTCTTTGATAGTATTTCATGACTTCAAATCATCTTCTTATTTGATCCTTATTTGATGTAGAAGGCAAATAAAATGTTTTTTTGTTTGTTTGTTTTGTTTTTTAGTTTTCTACCAGCAAAAAACTAACAAACACAAACCCATGAGGGCAGAAGACATTGTATGGTGTTTCAAAGATCTAGGGTCTGTCAGTTAGGAATGGCAACAGAAACCAATAAGCTCAAGTTTTTTTTTCTGATGACCAAGTACACACTGATCTGAAATGCACCATTTTCACAGCACTGTGGTTTGAATACATTATACTTGAGAGACTCATGTGTAGGTGCCCAAAGAAAAATTACAGAATCACAAATAAACAGCAAAGAGAGAGTAAAAAAGTCACAGAACTTTCTTTGCTCATAGACTAACTCTCCAAATGGGTAAGGATAATCTGTAAGAGACATTTAGAAATGAGAAAGAAGAGTTTGTTTATATGGATTTTATTTCATGCAAATACACTTTGACTTAACTCAATTGTGCTGGAAGTCCACTCTTGCTTTTAATGGTCGACTTACTCTAATAGAAAATTCCAAACTAAACAAACAAAATGTATAAATGCATGCATTCAAATGCATATATATAAATTACATATGCAATTATTATATAATTGTAATACCAAAAGTATGTAAAATATAATATTTGGATGATACATAATTATTGGTATTTAAAGAAATTAATATTGCTTTATTTTCTGTCTATCTAGTGAGAAAATATCACTGGAAGTAAATTGATATTTTGAAGTTGCATCTAGTTTCTTCTATCTTTTCTTTCTATCTGTACTCCTCCTGCAGAGATATGTTTATGAAGGAAATTGGATTTACTTTTTGTGTAAACCAATATCGTGTGCTGGTGGCTGTGCAAGTCCAATTAACTCCTCTCACAATACAAGGAAAATGAGGTTATTGGATTATGTTGGGAAGCAATTAGAGTTGATTTGGTTGAGTACTCTTTCTTGTAAATTTATTTAAAGAAAACATGTCTTAAAAGGAAAAAAACTTTCTAAGATGGAAAGGAGAAATTGTAGAAGAAACAGGAAGATTAATTCTCTTGTTTCAAAGCAGCCAATGTAACATATGACCTCTCCATTTATATTGAGACAGATAGTTCTTATTTATTGTTGTTCTTGCTGCTATTTTGCAAGTCTTAGGAAAATATTGGACATGAAACATTTCAAAGGCATCTCACTAGCATAATTATTAACTGTAGTGCTGCCAAATCATTAAAAGTGATATATGTGCTGGGACACAACATAGTGTGGTCAAATACAAGGTTGAAAACAGGGAAGACTCATCCTATCATGAGTTGCTTCTGTGGTTGAAAGCTACAACAATACTAACTTGCTTTTCCTCATCTGAAAAGCAGAAATAATAAGTCTATAACATGAAGATCCAATGAGATGAAGAATATTGTGTGCTATGAATACTACAATAATAATATAGGTAGATGTCAATTAATGAAAGATTCTTCTCACATCATTTTGTTATGTAGGTAAAATTCTTGTTCTACCAAAATAAGTATCTTGTCAAGATACTTTTCATATATATACATATATATAAATATAAAATTTTATTGGGGGCTCATACAACTCTGGTCACAATCCCTATATCCATCCATTATGTCAAGCACATTTGTACATTTGTTGCCATCACCATTTTCAAAGTATTTTCTTTCTGTTTGACCCCTTGGTATCAGCTCCTCATTTTCCCCCTATCCTCCCTCCCACATGAACCCTTGATAATTTATAAATTATTTTTTCATGTCTTACACCCATTGATGTCTCCCTTCACCTGATTTTCTGCTGTCCACCCGCTAGGAGGTGGTTATATGCAGATCATTGTGATTTGTTTCTCCATTCTCCCCACTTCTCTTTTCCCTCCTGATATGACTCAATCTTGGTCCTGGGGTGTTTAATCTGTCATAAATTCTCTGTGTTGTGAGCTTTTATCTGTACCCACATACATGCTCTGGTCTAGCCAGATTTTTAAGGTAGAATGGGGATCATGATACTGGTGAGGAAGTATTAAAAACTAGAGGAAAATTGTATGTCTCATCAGTGCTATTCTGCACTCCAGGATCCATTTCAAAATAGAATTTTTGCTGCTAAATCTCACTGTATTTTGGTGAGGATATACACTCCCCCTGCCACTTTAATGCTTTTAATATTTCATAATTGTAAATGTGCAAAAGCCCCTTATCTTATACTGGAAAGGAAGATAGCCACCCTGATTTCATGGGTCATTAGGAGAAAAATAACAAGTCTTTATAGAAACTAAATCTATGCTTCAATGACAAAGTGAGTGAAAGTTACAAAACCAAAGATCCCGGCTCTTGACTTCAGCTCACCTATATTTCCTAGCTGTAGTCACAACTGACTCATCATCCAGAAATGAAAATAGAAGGGAACATAACAGGTCAGCAAGGGGAGCCAAGCTAAGCCACAACATCCTAGAGGAGGCCCCAAATGGACTTGAGACTAGGAGGGGTAATGCCTGGAATTCCTCCAGGACCAGTGGGGAGATAGTCATGAAGGTCAGTCAGAAAGACCTGAAATTATGAATGCTTTTTGTTTGTTTGTTTGTTAGCTACTATGACCCCCTCCCTGCTTCTTTTCTCTTTTTATTCCAACTTTGTTTTCTCTTTGCTAGGTCTCTGTTATTGTTGGTTTGCCTACTTATAGGCATGGGAAGCAGACTTGAGGAGAAAGCAACGAGACCTACTGTTTTGGAAGGATTTGGAGGGGGAAGAGGGGATGGGCAAGGAGCAGTGAGTAAACAGCAGCATGGACAGGGGAATAATGAGGACATTAAAACCAACAATGAGGAAGCTGTAGATATCGTGGGGATGTTGGAGCAGCAGCAATATAGCTGAGAGGAATTCCTAAGAAGCAGAAGAAGGATGAGCATGATGGTGAGGCAAGAGAAAGGCGAAAGAAAACAGAGGAATGATCTAGGAAGCAAAGTTATGGATAAGCATAGAGGAATATACAAATAAATACATCAATTCATAAAAATAGGGGTATTGCCCTATGTGTGTGTATATATAATATATTATATTGTTTATATTATATTATTAATATTAATATTAATTATTAATATAATGATTATTATATTATTTATATTATATAAATATATATATATATAGAGAGAGAGAGAGAGAGGTAGTGCATGAATTTTCATGCCCTCCCTCACTGCAAGAACACTTTGTTCTAACAAACTGGCATTCTGTGAGGCTTACCCTACTGGCATGGTAGCTAAAGACAAAATGAATGCATAAGCAAATGTGATGAAGAAAAGAGCTGGTGCCCAGCTATAAAAAGGTATAGCATCTTGAGTTTTAAAGACTTGAAGTTAAACAAAATAACCCAGCAGAGAAGCAACCAGGCCATGTGGAAAAAGCGCACCCGTCTGTGCAATCAGGAGGTGTTGATGGGATGGACTAATAGGCATCAGAAGAACCGAAACAAACAAATGAAAACAAACATATTGTTGAGAAAGAGTGTGGTCAGAGCAGAGGCCCAAAGCCTCATGATAGACAATGTTATGTGCTCTCACAGAAGGGCAACAGGGAAGGAATGAGACAACCGGGACACCGCATAGCACAGATGAAACACACAATATTCCTCTGCTTCCTTGAGGCTTCCTCACCCAGCCCCTTCCCCCACTATAATGACCCCAGTGCTACCTTTCACTGTGGGCTAGCCTGGAGCAGGTACACAGGTACAGATAAGAGATAAGAGCTCAGGATACATGGAATCCGGGAACAGGAATGGGAGTAGAGATACCAGGAGGGTAGGGAGAAAGTGGGGAAGAAGAGGGGGCTGATCACAATAATTGACACATAATGATAATCAGCACCCCACCCCCAGGGGGATGAACAACAGATACTATGGGGGCATGGAGATAGCAGTAAGTATAATATATGAAAATAATAATAGTTTATCATTGATCAAGGGGTCACAAGGGTATGGGGGTGTAGGGAGGGGAAAAAGTGGAGCTGATACTAAGGACTCGATAGAAAAGAAATGGTTAGAAAATAATAAGGGCAACATAGGTACAAATATGCTCCATACAACTGATGTATGGATAATTGTAAAATCTATAAGAGACCACAATAAAATTATCTTTTAATAAAAAATTGAGTATTTTAATTACTAGTGTACAGGAAAGAAGATGGAAGTTGAAGAATTTGAAATATGTTGTTGAAGATCCCACAGCTAGCATCTAAAGGGATGGAATTTGAACTATGTGTATGCTAGCTGAGGCAAAACCTAAGTTATTTCAATTCCCAGGGCCTGAACAAGATGTCAATCATTCTTCCTGAGAAGCTGAGATAACCTTCATCTTTATAACTTAAGCTTAACTGATGTGGATACTTTCTTTTCTAGTCTACTAACATCCATTAGATCTCATATAAACCAAAGAAGTTTCCTGAGCTTCTGGAAACTGTTACAAGACAGAGGGCACAGGATGAGTGCTGTTTGGGCTAATGTTCTACAGTGGGACCAGGCAGAACTTCACAGGAACTCACTGATAGGTTTAGAGTATTGGCAATCACAATAGCTGACTCTAGGTGTGATACACTTGGGGACAAAATTTCTCATCATTGGTAGACCTGTAAACTGTGGAAACATGCTCTCTGTCTCTCTCTGCTTTTAAAATGCTACCACAATACAAGGATTCCCAAGCAACTGAGCAGTGGAAACCCAATTAGAGTCAAGATTTGAACATAATCCCCAGTACCTTGCTGCACTAAGCTGACCCTGGCCTCTCACTCAGCTGCATCAACAGCCAAACCCTCTGAAACCCAGAGGACCCCAGCCTTGTCTATGGACCCCAAGAGGACAACCCACTTGCTGGAACAAAGCAGATGGTAGCCCTACTCCATGGGCCATTTGCAAACTAGACCATCCATATAGTCCTTGCCTGAGAAACCTCCAAAATCTGACTGCTTTCTCTCATTTCACCTCATCTTTGCTCACTGAACTGCTTAAGAAGCAGAAGCTATGGCATTAGACAGAAGCTTAAATATGCCTCTAAATTCTCTGCTCCCTCCTCTGTGTAAGCCCTTTAGCTTTAATCTTTTTCTCAGAATCCAGCTTCCTTCAGTCTCCATAGAACATCATGGAGGATTACCTCATGTCGTTGAAAATGCTGAACATGATCGTAGATTGACTATCGATGACTACTCTAAGAAATGACGCCTTCTGACATGCAGTTCTATTAAGAGTCTCTTGTTTGTGTTTGTTTCTAATGACAGAAATCAAGTTGCAGTTTATTTTCAGAGTTCAGATCAAAGGTGAGATGGCTCTCTGATCTCTCATTGTCGTCTTACCTCTGCATCTCACTGGTGGGGTAGGGGTCACCTGTAGGGCTGCTAAATGCAAGGTCATCAGTGAGAGACCACCAGCAACTCTGCAGGAGAAAGACAGGACTCTCTAATTCCATAAAGAGTTACAGTCATGGAAACTCTACCCTGTCCTATAGCGTCAGTATGAATCAGCATCAGTTCAATGGCTGTGAGTTTGGTTTGGTTTGGTTTGGTTTGGTTTGGTTTGGTTTGGTTTGGCATCTGACTGAACATCTACCTTTATCTCTTGGTGACAACTTACTTGTACTTCTGTACATGTTGGCCCCACCCTCTTCAGCAACAGCTGAGTCTTCTCTTGGGATGACATAAGGAAGGAAGGTGGTCATAAAGATATGGTTCTCAAGATTCATCACTATTTTGTAAGAAAATGTTGTCTCATCCTTAATAGCAGAGATAGGTCTTCTGCTCTGACCAGTTATTCTCTCTGGGAGAAATGTGATCTATTTTCCATATTGGAAAAGACAGTTAAAAATAGGAAACCATTTGATTATGTATGTAAATCTTCAATATTCATTCTTAGAATTTTGAGCCAGTACACTAGTCATGTCTTTAATTCTAATCTTTTTTTTTGGGGGGGGGGGGGTGGAGGGGGTGATAGAAAAGTATCTGTGTTGTCAGTCATGGTTTCTGACCCTGGGATTACAATGACTTTCCCATTGATTAACTCCAACTAAGCAGAAAACACAAACAAGTCTACCGCCAAGGAAGAGGCAGCCAGTCGGAAGAGCATTGGCTGGTTGCCGCCGTGTAAGGGGCTCCCGCAGTGATTCATTCAGTGTGGCTATGAGGAGGTAGGCACTAGCAGGTGTGGGTTCAATGACTAAAGAGACATGACACAGGATAATGGTCAATAATTTAGGCCGCCTGCTGACAGTGAGCTTCCCAGCTCAACACTCTTTAAGAGAACTATTTTCTATCCTAACCCAACTTTAGAAATGGCACCTTAGACTCCAAAGGGTATGATATAGTTTAGTGAAGCACAGCATTTGATGAGGAAGGAAAGGGAGGCCAATGTTGGTGTATGTGAATGTTTACACATTGCTCAGGACAATATTGCTCAGAGCAATAAAATGAAAAATGAAAAAGAATAAAAATAAAATGAATAAAAGAATAAAAATAAAAAGAATAAAAGAATAAAATGAAAAAGAAAACAAAACAGAGCTCCATTGCTACTTTTCCATTTATCTCTTCTATTAGAGAGCTTATATTTCAATCTTCTCAAAATTTCAGTGAACATATTAAGTAATTGCCTAGACGCATCCATTTACACCATTAATAGCAAACTAAATCCTCTTTTGCATGCAGATTCGGCATTATAAAAAGGGTAGAGTCCATAATACAGATTTTGACTTTGAAACCTAGAGACCCGAATAAAACCTTCCAAGATCATGCAGCAAGGACGTAAGACTTTGAAACCAGGTCTGTGTATTCCTAAAATTCTAAGTATTTTATTTCAAATACTTTTATCCCAAAGCAAGGATGCTTCCTTTCTGCAATATTACATCTTGTGATTCACATTTACTGAGGAACTCCAGGATATGTTATCAACTAATGATTCATGAAAGGGTAAGAGAAAATTTTACCTGAGCTAGAACAACAATTCAGGAAAACATGCTTTTAAAATATATCCCTCCTAACTTATCAAAGTAGCTATTTTCCTTAAAAAAAGACTGCTATTTTAAGATCTGCATTAAACTAGTAGAGGCTGATCATGTCATATCACAAAATTAAGGGTGGCTATATTTTATTTTAAAGTGCTAAATTTCAGCAATTTAAATTTTTAACTGCGAAATCACTGAGAATCATGACCAAGCAGATTGACACATAACCTTAACCATTGCAGCCAGTTTTACTCTTGTCTCACACTTCAGTATTATTTACTGCTAGATGTATATCATTCATATTCAAAATAATTACATAGGACATTTCTTGCTATTGTTGTATCTGTAAAATGACAGATAAGGAGATAGTTGATAAGGGCTCAGTGGATAAATGAGAGATAAGGGTAATATTTTGTGCTATTTTAAAACTGACATAGAAATCTGGGAACTTAAAATTAATGAAAGGAAACAGCCTAGAGATGAGACATCTTGCATTTATCGCCAAGGCACTCTCTACCACCTGCTGTTGCTCAGAAGCAGAAACAGAGGAAGCTTCATTTATTTTTACAAAAGGGACTTTCTTCCCCGTATAGGCCAAATTGCTTCCTTCACACAAAAATGGGAAATCTTGAAGATGGATGGTTGTTTAACTCTGGCAGATGTGGTAACATCTCGAGAATCATTCTTTCCTCTGATTGGTTCTTAGTCTCTCTGACCCAAGGCAATTAAGAAAGGAATACTTAGCGGATGAATCTATCCCCAAGGAAAAGGTAAGGGTCATACGGCTTTCTGAGGAGCCACTTACCTGTCTGCCTTCAGCTGTACATATTGGGCTGAGTAACCAAGGAAGGGAGTCCCACAAGATCCTATTTTATCTCAGATATTCCCACATAATGCAAGCTGAAACTCTAGCTAGATAGTATCTTCTACATTTCAGGGCTAGTTTGTTTATTTTATTTGTAAATGAGATAAAATACTTGTAAAGAGTTTTATGAAGCTTTTCTATACCTATTACTTAACTGCATCTTGCATACACCCTAAAGAAATATTCTACTCATTTTTCATATGAAGAAACTGAGCTGACTGTGTAGCTCCTGAATGATAGAGTAATGACTAGAATTGTATCCTTTTGTTTTCAATGTGCTATGTGTTCCCATCAGGCACTCCACTATTCATTCAGTTATCCGAGTGTAATTATACACTCAGTGATTCCTATCTGGGGAAGACAGCACCCAAGATCTTAAATATCAGTAATCTACATGCTCAGATTAAGAAGGTTCCTTTCTTAATAAATTTATTCCCATATATGGCAGAGACACAACACAACGGAGAAGAGAACATTGTACTGACATAAGCTCCACTTGTTGATGTAAGTATAGGAAATCAGAATTTCATAGTGAATAATTTTTTGTTCTCTTGCTGGTAACTCATGATGTGTTCTCTCTCCATTTGTTGTTGTGAGAGAAGACATTTGGACCTAAACCCACAATTCCTCCCTTTATAACCCTGAGAAAAATCTTTCTATTTCATCCAACTCAGTTAAGTCACCTCAATTTCTTAAAGTTCGCCACTCTCCTTTCGGGTTTTCATACTGTAGTTGCTTATGTGTTGCTGTGAGGTTAAAAGTTATCCTACTGGTACTTCATAAACCAGTATGACCATCCATGATGGACATTTCCAGGGAGCTTCCAGAATAACAGTCTACAAGAAAGAAGCAATAGGTGATGCATTTCTGAGGGGATTGGCCAGTGAAAATTGTATGAATAGTAGCAGAACATTGTCTGACATAGGTCTAGAATTGAGCCCCTTAATTTGGAAGTTCAAAATAGAACTGGAGAAGAGGTTCTCTGAGTAGATCTGAATGATATACATTGGAATTCCCGGGCCTTTACCTACGTATGCAGTCTAACTCAAACAGTGGAAAATATCCATAAATAATTGTAAGTTGGGGACAACTGTCAATGGACCACACATCATCTGCTCCAGGTAAGTATAGTGTAGATCAATTAGCCAGAGGTTATCTCAAGACAGCTGTGAACTAATGGGGGAAGAATGGGCACAGCTGCTGTCTGCTGAAGGGTAACCATGTGAATCTGGGGTGAATTTCCCCCAGAGAGGGAAGTGGCCTTCTAAGAGTGACGAGGCATATCAATAGGAGGGGAAGCTCAGAAGAGGGAAGAGGGAACAGCCAAGTTTGGGGGGATATAGGTGCCTGTCTGTTGCGGAGAGGGAAAGGAGGGTTGATGGTCAGATGGGGGGAGGAGAGACTGAGAATGCTCTGGGTGGCAATAGGTGGGGAAGATCTTTAGTGGTGTGCAGTGGTTGAGCAGACTTGACCTAGGACATCTGGGGGTATCCTGGGAACAGAGGCCGGGTACCATGGAATGTTGGGTCAATGAATCCTGGATCTTTGGGGCCGAGGGCATATCCAGAGGCTGGATCAGTGAAATCCCATAGGGGAACTACACTGGGTGCTCCAGACTCCACCTCAGACATGCTTGTAACCTGTTCCTTCTGTGATATAAACTGAGAAAGTATCATGCTATATGTTCTGAACATTTTAGGATATGGATTCTATTGAAAGCTCATAAAACAATGGATTAACGGATGTACCCATTAAATTACAGAGCATTTGGAGTCTAAAGCTCTCATTCCCTTGATTAAAAAATTTACAAAAGTTGATGCAGTCAAGACAGAAGAGAATGGGTGTCCAGGTCATTTCTATTGGTAATTTATATGCAATATATTTTGCCTGATATTCATCCTATAGTTCCTCTAGCCTCACCAACCAGAGCATTCCATTCATGTTTTCATAAAATATACACAGAAATAACAATACTGGAAAGGAATATAGCAGGACATAAGCCAAATTAAACAAATGATTCAATATCTTGGACTTCCCAACATGTAAGATTTCTATAAAGGATTGTGCTACGTAATACATGAAATAGGCTATTGTGGCAGTCACCTAATCTGGGGTCAATTTGAGAATTAAGAGTGTGGGGGTGGAATCTAGTCTGTCAATTTGGAGATAGCCAATAAGACCTTTGTGTGGGCATGGCTTTCTTCTGAGAATTCTGGGAAAATTTGGCCATATTTCTCCCTTGGAGGTGAGAGACTCTCTACTCAGTCCCTTGGAAATGCTCAACTGACAAGACACATGGCAGCATGCTGACAGACCCTGAGCCTGGAAATTGGAGGAGCCATGATGAGACCCCTGCCTGCACTGAGATGCTTCTATCACCACTGAATACACAAGACTCTGCACCCAGTGGCCTGTGATTGTCCTGCTTTCATGCATGTGCTTCCTGAGTCTGAAGAAGACTTATAGACTGGTATCAGACATATGGGCTGGTATCAGACTTATGACCTTGAACTGGACTGGGATATTTTCTCACTGCTTAATGGCTCTTATATATAAACCTCTCCTTTATATGCATATGTCTGTTTAGGAATTGTGTTTCTCTAGTCTACCTGGACTAACACAGACATTGTCTTTATATTTTATATATATTTATCAAACCTCAAAAGGCTATTGGCAGGGAGTCATTTCCAACTCGTTGTGACCATACACAAGGTTTCTAAAGCTGTAAAGCTTTCATCTTCCCTGGAATAGACAGCCTCATCTTACTTAGGGTGGTCAGCACTTCTATGCCTACCTGACAGTACCACTAAGTCTCCTAATATATTTACCCATCTCAAAACAATAGGAAAAACAAACAGACAAAGCCAAGCACCCGTTACTTCACAAAGGCTTTGGTTCACATCTCATGGTGCCCTCGTGGTACAGAACATTAAGCACTGATCTGCTAACCTGAAGGGTGGTGTTTTCTACACACCAGCTGCACTGTGAGAGGAAGATGAGTCTGTCTCTGTCTGTAAAGATTTACAGCCGCAAAACCACTTTGGAACCAGTCTACTCTATCGGGCAGGGTGACTGAGCTTCCCTGACTGTATGGCAGTGGGTGTGTGGCTCAGAGGCAGTGAAGGGGAAAGACGTTGGGAATCCAACTTCACATCCAAATAGAGCGGAAGGTGACCGATTCTTAAGCATTTGCCGTTCCACGGATGAAGCCCAAACTAGAGAAAGAAGCCTCCTCCTCACTTGGGTGATGAATGATTTTGGACATGACATGGTATGATAAATTTACTGAATCATAAAACAAAGCTATTGTAATGCATCTTGAAAACAAAGCAGACTGCTGAATATAGATAAAACTACACTTGGGTTCAACGAAATGCTGAACCCAACAAAGTGGGTTTACAAGGAGGCCTCCAACACAAGTGTCTTCAGCTGGCTTAATGTTCCCCTCTAAAAAACCTTCTTGTTAAAATCCACAGCAAGGACATAGAATATGCTTCATGAGGGATGACAGGCTGAGGGTGAGAACTGCAGAAAATACCTGGAGGACAAATAAGTGAGCCTATGTCACTGTGTCAGAAAGCTACTGAACAAAACCATAATGTGCTTCTCTTGCCATGTTCAACATGAAGCGTCAGAAAATGCTGAGACCTCAGGCCTACGAAGTGATGGAGTATGTATCTGTGTAACTGCTGAAGCGGAGTCAAGGTCTGTATTCATTACAGGACAGCGTGTAGGTTATGAAAATCTGTGCACCTCCCTAAGGCACTTATAGAGGAATGCACTTTGTGCTTTTTTTTTCCCAATTACAGAGAAAACCCATCACAATTCTTGAACATAGCATGAGAAAAAGTAAGTTGCTCACATTAAAAATTTAAAAAGGCAGTCTGAAGGTAGATAAAGGAAATGGTCTGTGGTAGTTATCTAATCATTTGTCAATTTGAGGAATAATAGTGTAGGGGTGTTTAGTCTACCAATTAGATCATAACCACTGAAGCCTCTGTGTGGGCATAGCCTTCTCCTGATAATTCAGGGGAAATCCATTCCTTCTTGGAGGCTGGAGACACTATCTCTCTCTGCTGACTTTCTATGAGACAGCCCTGAGGAGAACCACGTGGGCCCACCTGTATGTATCCTGGGAACTGGAGAAGTCATGGAGAGACCCCTGATAGCACTGAGATGCTTACAACAGCACTGGATCCAAAGACTTTCTTTCTGCTTCCCTGTGATTGTCCTGAATTCAGTGTCATTGCATGTGTTTCATAAGTCAAAAGAAGACTTCATAGATTGGTATCAGACATATGGGTTTGGACTGGACTGAGTTGGGATGCTTCCTTAATGAATGTACAATTACCCTTTATATACAACTCTCTCTTATACACAAAAGAGTTTCTATGGATTTATTTCTCTCGTCTACCCAGACAAATATATGTTATATTGTCATTTCCATTTTGAGATGTTAAGAAAATATATTTCCTTCCCAGCATTAATTGGCTGAATTCCCCAGGGACATTGTTGAACATAAAATAGGAAGGTAGATTAAGGTTGCATTTATGGCACTCTATTGTAAACGAGAAAAAACTTAGATGAGTTTTTGTTTGTTTGTTTAAAAAAAAGGTGACATCACAGTTAATGGTATGTTATGGTGCAAATCAGAAAATAAAATCATGGGGTACGGCCTCAGACACAGCATGAACAAAGGATTGAAACAATACTACTCCTCCTCATTGCTCAGAGAAAGAAGTATTAATGCAACAGAGTTAAAAACAAGAACCTTTTTGAAACAAAATGAAACTGTAGCCTCAAATATATCCTAAAATCAACTAGGAAAAAAGAGATTCGTTTGCCGAATGTCCTTCACATTTTCTCTCTAGTCCTAAGATTCTATGACATTATTATTGACTTATTCCTACTGAAGCTAACTAATTCCATTTGATAATAGTTGTTTGGATGATCACACTTGAACTGCCTCTGTTTCGTCTACATTAAGTATTTGTGAGGTGACAATGACATGTTACATATGAGCATGAGCTTGAGGGCAATTGAGTTCTGGTTTCTGATTTCATTAAACATTTATCAGTTGGATTAATTTACATTTCACTCTTTGAGCATCTGTTTTTTTTACATTCTTCAATGAGAATACTAATAGTAATATTTATACCATAATTTTAAATAAATATTAAAGGAGTCCATCTACATAAAATACTTATTATAGAATCTGATAAGAAACTCAGATACCATTCACCACTCTTGTTGCTGTTTCTGCTACTGCATCTATTGTAACTGGTATGATTATTACCCAATAATAACATTTGGGTATCTTTTTTATCTAGAACTACCATTCACTATCCTAAAACATTGAATTCTATTATAATAGCAGGAAAGTTCTGTTACATTGAAAGCTCTGTTAGAGATGTTTCAAACCTTGGATTCATTCTTTCTTTAATGATGGATTTTTTTTATCATCTGTCATTTATTAGATCATATTTTTAAAAACATACTTTTACCATCCCTCCTTCTAGTCCTCCCAGCCTCATTGGATAAATCTATATTCACTTATAAAAATAAAATAGCATTCTGCATGAGGTTCTGATTGTCTGAAAAAAAGAAAACTATATGAAACTTAAATGTCTATGATGGCACAAGGAAATTCTATTGCCTTTTGCAAAGTCCTTTTAATATTCTCATTGGATCTCTGCTAAAATCCTTGGAGACAGCTATAATTAATATCAATGCTCTTCAAATTATCCGACTGATGTCACAAATGGTGCTTTTCCTATCTCAATTTTTGGTGAATGATAGAGACAATGTTAATTGCAAGCTTTTTGACTACTAGTATTCTAATATTCTTTTGACCACCACAGATGTTACTGTGTAATATATTCATCTTATTAGCCATTGGGTGACCAAATTAACAATTCATCTCATCTCACTCAGTCTACTTTTGAAGATTCTGTCAGTGCTATTACTGGAGTCACTCATTCTCTCTTTCCCTCTCTCTTTCTCTCTCTCCCTCCCTCCTCTTGTAAGACTCTAAAACACATAAATTATTGACAGATTCCAGTTGCAAAGAAGTAGATACTGGTGAGGAAATGAGGATGCAAAATTCTGGTAGTGGAAAATAAATGGAGCTTAAGGTTTTCAGCCTTCTTAAATGAGAATAAGTGGGGGGGGGGCAGTAGAAGCAGAGTTTTCCTATAGTGACTACAACGGGTAAATTGTGGGCCTTTTATGGATCTAGAATTGAGTCTCCTGCATTAGTGAGAGAAGCTGAAGCAGAAAAAGGAAGAGTACTAGTTCCCAATATACCAGGTACCTGTGACTCATAATACAAAAACCCAATTCAAATGGAAAGAATTGGTCCCCGTGTTCTTCCACACACTGTGTGTTTTAGAGTTTTGAAATTAGAATAAATATTGCAGCACAGATTCCTTGCCCTTCCATGATAGCTGTTTATTGATATCTACTGCTCCACATATAGGATGAAGCACAGGCTAAGAGTAGGAAAAAGAAGATAAGAGCATTAAAAACCTTAGATTCATTATCAGATCTTGCTGCTATTTCATAGTAAATACACCCTTTTCACTAACAGCATGTTGGCCTTTTCCAGTATCAAAGAATAACATTGTTCTTGTTGTTGACCCCAAAAAACCCACAAACGCATTGCCATAGATTTCATGCTGACTCACAGAAACTCTATAGGACAGGCAAAAATGTTCACTGGGCGTTTCCAAGATCTTGACTCTCAGACAGAGTAGCTCCTGGTTTCTAACTGCTGACCTTGGGAGCACAGCTCAGTGCATAAACAATGCACCACCAGGACTCCTGCTGTTGCGCCGCTGCTGTTGTTGTCAGATGCCATTAGGTGAGTTTCAACTCAATAATACTAGGTACACAGCACAAAGCACTTCCCGGTTCTGCAGTTTTTCCTTGTGAATAAGTGGGCTTCTCTCAATGAGTGAACTCAGCATTTGAAGATGGATGCTTTATTCCTTTGGGAATAAGCACCATTCATCAGTAGTTACCCAAGTGCTACTAATATACTGAAATATAAAGCACACACACTTATCCTGCATCAGGCATCTCCCCAAATTTCTTCCCCATTCTGTGCTTTTACTAATGAAAGTGTTTACCCAAGGACTTTTGAAATTCAAGCTACTAAGCTAAATTATATATATATATATATATATATGTATATATACACACACACAGACACACATATATATATATATTCAATATATACTTGCCTATCTTTTGGGGACTTAGGATAAGTTTTTATTCCAGAACATTGCAAATTCTGATTACCTGTGCTTGCTTTCTTTCTTTCTTTCTTTCTTTCTTTCTTTCTTTCTTTTTGTTCACCAGTGATTCTCACTAAAATTCCATTCACAATGACAAGCAAAGGGGTTATCAGCTGGTTACCCTAACCTCAAAAAGCCCAATGAGAATTCAAAATAGAATAAGTGATGGAGCTGACCCTGCTCTCTAAATATAGCATAGCAATACTTATGTGGAAGGGCCAATTATTTACTCACTAGCTAGGAAGGACTCAGCAAAATCCTCTGATGGGGCTATTTACCTACCTCACCCCAGGGACCCATGTGTCTGGAGAAAGATGATCTATGACAAGTACTATTTCTCTGTGCTCAAATGTTTTCCCCTCTTAAGTATAGAGTTACCCACCCAGCCTTTTACCCTGTCTAGTTCCTAGGGGAATTTCTGATGCCAATGTCACTGAAGCCAGGCTATCCATCCTCTCTAAAGATTCAGAAATAGAAACTGCACTTGAGCCTACACCTCCAAATGCTCATGAACTGAAATGAAAATACTGCTGAAGAAGTGGATTTATAAATGTAAATAAAACAGCCCGCTGGGAATGTAGCCGATGCTGCAGAGGGTGGTCTGGAAGAGTGTCTGTGTAGTAAGGAGGGGGAGGTAATTCTGTGAATGCATGGTCAGTTTTCAGCTCCAGCAAAAGTCTGCTGCAGAACAAGAGATGGTTAGTAAACAAGGTCCAAGGGAACAGGGGCGAAAGGCCATTTATTCATCCCCGTATTCCTGAGACATCACGCAGCATCTGCCTGTTGATGCTTAGTGGATTACTGTTGGTCCTCAGCAAGTGTCAACCGCTGGGAGGTTGTCACTGTAGAAACTGCCTTATCAGACTGCTGGAAACTTATGAGCAGCCTGAAGCTGTGCCCAGTGCCAGCTTCATACCCACACTGCCCACTAATTCTTTGGTAAAGCTAGAAACCCCTCAGCAAACCATCCTACTTTGGGCTCAAGCATCACACAGCTTAAAATTTCAACAATCGCACAATTCAAGAGTTTTCTGAAAGCCGTGGTAGAGCAATCAATGTTGAGCAAGCCATCACAAGAATCCAGGCTGGACTGTGCACCCATAGTGGGAAGTCAAAATCTCACTCAGAACCGTTGCAAGACAGGAAGAAGAAAATCAAATTTTAATACATGAATGATATCTTTTTATGTCAAAATTGGTTTTGCTTGCCTTGGAAAGGAAACATTAAGACTTGTTTTCATACTAATGGATACTTTGACTTATTTTAAAGAAATCACTTAAGAAAAGCTAAGACAGGTCTCTAAAATGTGAACCACAAACTTTTCTTAGCCATGCCAGTGGAAGATAAGAAGAATTAAGGATGCCATTATCATCCAATATTCTCCTGCATTGGGCTTCAGCCTTGAAAACCTTTTTGGTTCCGTCCTAGTCAAGCTCAGTGATGAAAAATAGTCTTGCTGCCTTGAGGAAGGTAGTTTCTTGCATACATAATGGTACAGGGCAGAAAAGAAACTAAGTCAATTAAGTAAGAGAGAAATGAAAGAAGTAAATAACTTATTTTTTGATCCTACTCTAGCAGTTGGGACAATCTCAACACCAACAAGGTAACAATTCTAAAACTTTTACTATGTGTTATTGCTAAATTAAAGCCTTTAGAACAGTGTTTCTCACCTTTCCTAATGCTTCAAACCTTTAATACAGTTCCAAATGTGTGGTGACCCCCAACCATAGAAATATTTTCATTGCTACTTCATCACTATAATTTAGCTACTCTTAAGAATCGTAAGGTAAATATCTTCTAAGCATGGTGTATTTTCATTGTTATAAAGTGAACATAATTAAAGCATAGTGATTAATCACAAAGCAATAGGAAAGTAAATATTGTGAAATATGTTTTCTAATTACAAATAAATGAAAATTTGTCTTCAAGTATGTTATAGCATGGCTAATGGCCTTAATAGAACAACAGTAAACTACATTGCTACATTTTGCAAAGGTAGTCAGTGCAAAGGTTGAGATAGTGTCTTTCTCACCAGATCAGAAATTCTCGGTGTCGTCTTTGCAAGAGCACAATGAAGATCATCTTTCAAAAATCTACTTCTGTATTTAGATTTGATAATAACCAACAAGCTGGAAAACCCTGTTTCATAAAGATATATTGTTGGCAATGGAAGAAGGCACAACACTGTCTCAGACAGAATAGGATTTGACTGTGAAAACTTGATGCAGAATTCTGTAACTGGCACTGTAGAGAAGCCAGTTCTTGCTGCACTGCTGCTAATAAGTTCAATGACCTCCTTTTGTGCTGTCTCAGGAACATCTTCAACTCTGACTGTGAATGGGTTTCTAGCAAGTGCAAATGGGGTGTCAGGTAGATTTGGAAAGTGCGGTGATTTCGTCTGCAAGCATGTGCGAGTGTTCTTTCACAGAAACAATCATTGTAATCCTTTTATCTGGTTCAATGTCATGGTCATCAAAGAAAGGAGTTAAGATAGCAATGTGTACATTTTATTTTTATCCAATTATTTCCCAAAGCTGAAGTTTCATTTGGAATGTTCAGATCTTGTCAGACAAATTGAGACATATTGCTTTTGGTCCTTGCAGTTATCAATTTAACTCATTCGAGATGGCAAAAATGCCAACCAAATAAGCTATTTTCCGTAGTTCACTTTTATCTCTTGAAAAGTCTTTCAAACTGTGATCTTGCTTTCTGATTAAAAAAAAGAACAGTTTGAGTTCATCACTAAAGTCAAAAACATGTTTTAAAACATTTCCTCTCAGCAACCATCGCACTTCAGTGTGAAATAGCAGAGCATTATTTAGCACATAGAACTCATTGTACAAACAGTTGCAAAAACATCACACTGTTTAAAGTGCTCACCTTTACAAAATTGACAGAACTTATGATGCTTTTCACTATTTCTTGTAACTCCCGTGGCGGTATCTTTGTTGCTAATATTTCCTGATGAAGCATACAGTGAGTTCTGATGACTTTTGGTGACTCTTTAAGTACCAAACGTTGAAATCCAAATCGTCATCCTAGCATGACTGGAACACCATCTGTGCAAACACCACAAACCTTTTCCAAAGAGATATTATGCTCTTTCAGAAATGAACCAGCTGTGTCAAATACATCATGTGTAGTAACTGCCCTTTCAGGTTTGTAAAAAAGAAACTTATCTTTAAAATCCCCATCACTAATATACCTCACATAAGCCAGTAACTGTGAATAGTTTGCAATGTCTGAAGATTCATCAAGCTGGAGGCTAAATACTGGAAGAGGAGCAGATTTAATTTCCTGGATTACCTGATCAAGAATATTAGCAGACATGCCTTCTATTCTTCTGTGGACAGTGTTATTAGATAAGGAAATTGCACTCAATTCCTTAACAATTTCGTCTCTGATCATAACTCGAACAGTGTCTTTGGCCGCTGGCAACAGTAAATCCTCAGCAATGATGAGGTTGCTACGGCGATTCTGAGCACCCCCATATGTGAAGCTTCAATGACTGCTATGCTTTCTTTGTGGTATTTGCCACGAGTGTCAGGTCTGGTTTGCCTGAGTCCATCAGTTCTGATTCTAAAATAGTCAGTATCCATGCTGGCAAAACTTGGATGATTAATATCAAAATGGTGTTTTGATATCACATGACTGTTATGATTCATAGATTTGGCTGATGGAACTTCAAACAAATAACACATTGTGGTGTCTCAACTCCTCCTATAATTATTGAGGTAAAACCACACTGTAAAAAATCCTCATTCCTCGAGTTAAGGTTAGGAAGAAAAAGTCCTCACTCCGCTTTCTAGGCCAGCACCTCGCAATAAAAACCATGTTCAGTTCCAGCATGACGATTGTGAAGCCCAATGATGAAGAGCCAGATGAATTTGAGTCCAGTATTTCTCAGGCTCCTCTTGAGCTGGAGATGAACTTGGACCTCAAGGCTCAGTTAATGGCAGCCACGGGAATCGAAGTGCATGTGGTCAGAAAGCTATTATAATCTTTGTTCCTGTTAGTCAACTGAAATCTGTCCAGAAAATTCAATTCCAGCTAGTACGGGAACTGGAGAAAAAAAATCAGTAGAAAGGATGTTGTCTTTATTGCTCAGAGGAGAATTCTGCCTAAACCAACTCAGAAAAGCCATACATAGAATAAGGAAAAGCCAAAAAAAAGAAAAGAAGAGGGCTGAGACCCGGTGGCGTACTGGTTGTGCACGGGACTGCGGCCCACTTGGACCGAGGTTCAATTCCAGCAGTGGGGCTGGGCCTCCTACTCCCACCACCGGAGAGCAGTGATGCCCCCCCCCACCCCCCAAAAAAAAGAGAATAAGGAAAAGCGTCCCAAGAGCCATACTCTGACAGCTGTGAATGATGCAGTCCTTGAAGACTTGGCCTTCCCAAGTGAAGTTGTGGGCCAGAGAATCCGTGTAAAGCTGGAGGACAGCAGGATTATAAAGGGTCATCTGGACAAAGCTCAGCAGGACAATATAGAACACAATGTTGAAACTTTTCTGGAGTTTATAAAAAGTTTATGGGCAAGGATATTAATTTTTTAATTCCCAGAGTTTCATTTGTAAACAAAGATGAAAGAATAAAATATTATCCACCTCCCTCCCCACCAAAAACAATCCTCACTATATTTTCTTTTCTTAGCATTCTTCTCTACATGATCCATTGTTATGAGACGGTTTGATAATGAAAATAATATAAAACAATAGCTTTAATCTTGCAAAAGATGATACATGGCATAGTTCAGTAAACACAGTTCATTAAAGTTTCCTACGAATTACCATTCTCTATTTTTTTTACATATCTGTTACTATCACAACGGGGCAGTATTCACATGGACTGCAGCTGAATACAAAAGAACCAATCAGCACCAGATTAAGTTCCCACGGTGTGTGTGAATGTGTATACACACATATTTGCAGGAGTTGATAATGTTACAGTACATGATTTTGCATTTAACCAGTAATTATAATGCATGAAGTGTTTTACTTCTAATACTGCTGCTTTCAACAGAGTAGCTGTTTTTAACAGAGTAGTTGCTGTCAACACAGCAGCTGCTCCCTACACACGTATGACTGGTCCACAAAAGTATATTATGGAACCAACTCAGTCACATACACCTGTATTTGAATGGGATGTATGTGATGGGGTTGGTATGATGATATCATCATGCCAGGCACTCATATGTGGGTGCATCTGCATGTGGGCATACCTGCCTGGAGATGAATAGAGGAATGGTCTCAGTTCCTAAGACCATCAGAAATATGTGTTTTCCAATGCTCTTAGGCAACCCCTGTGAAAAGATCATTCAGCCCCCAAAAGGGGTCACAACCCACAGGTTGAGAATCACTGCTTTCTATTGATAGGTTACTTTCAAATGTCATTGACGCCATTCTACCTTATGCAGAACTCTTGTGTAAAATAAAAGTATTTCACAGGGGTTTTGAGGATGGAACCTTTCAGAAGTCCATCACTAGACCTGCCTTCTGGGTCATTGCTGCCTGTCACCAAATATTTGTTTACTGGCCAGTTGATAATTTGTGTCGTTTCTCACTCGCTTCTTTTTATAGTGACTCTTTGGGGCAAGGTAGAACTCCCCTGGTTTTTTCTGAACTTGTAGACCTTCACAGGGATAGAAAAGTTTATCTTTCTCCCAGAGAGTGCAGGGTCCTTTGGAACTGCTGACCTTATGTTTGGCAGCCCATCACTTGAGCCAGTCTCATAAAGGTAAATATTACAAGGCATCAATATTATAAAAGAAAAATATCTTTCATACCCAAAGACACAGACTTTGGAGTCTAGGCAGGAAGGAGGGGAGGGACAAGGAGAAACGAAGGAAGAATGAGACAGAAAAAAAGGAGGAAGAGAAGGAGGAGTAGTAGCAAGAGAGAAAGGAAGGAGGAGGGGGAGGAGAAAAAAATGAAGAAAGAATAGCAGACACCGTTGAAGAGTGGGGTGAGAGGGTTAGTGAGATATTCTCACTGTTGTGATGCAATATTTATGGCAATTATGGGTAGTTTGTTTTTATTTGTATGTGTTTTAGCCCACACATTAAAGTGGTCTTTAATCATATTATTATTATTTTATTATTATTATTATTATTAAAGAGAGTGAGAATGATCACAGCCTTGAAAACTCTCCAGTTTCTTTACCCATCAGCTCTCATCACTGCTCTTAAAAATAAATTATGCTTACCAGGTATAATTTTCCAGCGCAGTTGGCATCACCATGCTCTAGAATTTGAAGGATTTGCATTGTAAGCTCTGTCTGGGGCTTGCTTGGTACCTTGTCCAACCTAGATGCTGCCAATGGTATAGGCTCTACTAGGTCATATGGTACACACGGCAGGGCTGCTTGAATTGCAGCTTGGACCTGCTTTACTGTTTTTAGTGCTCTGGCCACCTTGCAAAGCTTTCTGACTCACCTAGTTTAGTGCATTTTTCTTATGAGTGAAGTTTGCTGTTTTTAAAACCTAAAGAGCCCAATAAAATGTTGAGTATCTTTCTTTCTGGGATATCAAGGGTATGAGAAAATGGCTCTTTTTTTGGAGGAAATGTCTTAGCATACCTCGTATCAGAAAATATTTTTTAAAAAACAAAAATTGTTGATGTGGTATACCCTAAAAGCTTTGAGTTTATTCTCTATTCTCCAGAGTGCATGTATATTATTAAAGTCTTCAGTATATTCACAATTCTTGCATATACAGCATGATAAGCACAATGTTATCAATACTGGATACTAGTGTAATGTTCTGGGATGGTCAGATGATCTATGTCTCTTCAGACTATATTATGAACCCTCAGAGAATTAACTTAGTCCTAGAGTAAGATTACAAAAACAATTCTGCTATCCATTGCATTAGAATGAGAAAATTTGCATGTCTATACTACTAGGGATAGGACATGACATACTTATAGGCATTATCCATGGACTCGGACCTTCCGTCAGCTTTATCTATCATTATAGTGCTATCTGCATTAACATTATAAAAGAAACTGGGGCTACTCTGTAATGGAGTTTGCGGTCATCCATTAATGTTTTAATTAGAATGCACAAAAAAATTGGAGATATGACATTACTCATCTCCGCTGACTAATCTTACGTCTTTAAGGGTAACTCTCATTTCTATCCTTGCACATCGGTTTTCATTTACTTCCTTGATTTGGCGGGAGGAGGGTTTGAGAAATTGAAGAGGATTTCGTATGATGATGGCTCTTCATCCACAGTGCAAGGAACAAAGACGTAGGTAGATTCAGCTACCAAATGTGTCCATTCAAATAAAGTCTTAGGAGACTGGGGAAACGGCCACCTGGCGGAGTCATGACTCGGTGGACTTATTGTGAGTCTGATCTGGACCAAGATTCCCTTCACTACAAGGCTCCCGTCTTCCCTTCCGCTAAGCAGGAGGGGAGTCACACCATAATGACACTTAGGTTCTTTGAGGATCAATGTAGAGTCACATTCAACATTCCACAGATTTCAGGGTACTTCATACTTCCTTCGTGTACCTGAGGAAAGGCCAATGCATTCTTTCAGGATATTCTGAGTGTATCCGTAGACATGTGTGCCATGGCACTCTGGAGAACTTTCTCTGGGAGACCAAGGGTTTCTGCCATTGAAAGAAGTCAAGTCAGAAAACTGACTCAGCCTGGAATCTGGGCAAAGGAATCGTCACTTTTAATTGAGGCAATTGTGCTACCTTGCCAAATTTCAGATCTGAGTCACTTTTCTTAGTATAATTCTGGTCTCTCAATACCCCGCTCTTTTATCTTTTTGTTTGAATAGATCAATCAATACTTTCAATATGATAATCTGCCTTCCTCTGGATGTATATAGGTCTATCATCCATCTTCATATTCTTTGCAGGTCAGATTCTTCTGGCTCCAATTTCAGTCTGGATACTCATTATGATAATTGTATCTACCTTTTCTTCTGACCTTAAAAAGCCATGATGATGCTCCCACTGTTTAAGGAGTCTATCATCACCATTGTGATCAGTGATCCCGGTGTTATAAAGGCATCTTCCATATACCTCTCATCAGCTCATGACTCTTTTACTGGCTCATTTCTTATTTTTTCATTCTTATTTCTCTAGCCCAGCCGAAGAACATAGCCATCTGGTAGCATGCTGGCCTTACATAATATATGCACTGTAGCATGGCCCTGCCTTTAAGACTTTAATCCATTGTTCCTCCATCTGCTACTGCCTTTATGGCACTTCTGCTTCACTTCGTATGAATCATCATTTGCAACAAGGTATTAAGAGTTCCCCTAGAAACTTGTCAGCATCATTTCCACTGGTGCTGCCCAGCCAGCGAATTAAATTCTGTGTCGCAGATGAGAACTACCAGAGAACAGTTTAATCCTTTGTTTAACTTGCTCTCTTAACTCCTTTGTTTCCAGATAGACAGTCAGATGGACACACAGATACATGAGAACTTTCAGGATTCAGTCCCTGCAACATTGCCCTAGCTGCTTTGGCAAATATTGTGTCTGTCCAGAGGCCACTTCCATGTATGGCACCATTTATTCTTTAGGAGGCTCTGCTTGCCCTTATAATGTGGTCAATGAAACTAGTTGTTGGTCTTCTTGTGAGGAGAAAAGCTTTGGTGAGACTTTCAGGAAGGAGAGGATTTAGTATGAGCTCTTGCAAGACAGTGGTCTTTTATCTTCAAGTAAGCATAAAGTGTGGACAATTGGCACTATGTTCTCCCTGAGAAGAATACATTATTTTTACTATCTCAAAGGATAATTGGAAATTTAATTGTCCCATACTCTGTCTTAGATCTCTCTATTCTGATCCCAATTTGGGTCATGTTAACATAGAATATCTATCTTGCCTGAACATTCCATTTTTTTTCCTGGAGTTATGCTTCTCTTAGATTAAACACTGGATTTGGTCCTTCGCATTTTCTGCTGGCAGTGATCCAAGAAACTAAACTGGAAATAAGGATCAAATGCCAGCTGGCTAGCAATGAGGGAGTTCCCACTGGTAATAGGTGAAGCTTATGGCATCTATGATGTCTCGGAAACTCTCCCCTCGGAAACTCTCCCCTGTATTGAAGTGAGGATAGCCAAGAGCTCAAGCTGAAATTCAAGAGAGTTTATTCCAACAAGGGGATCGACATGCAGAAAGGTAACTTGAAAATTGCTAAAAGAATGAAGATGTGTGGAAGAAGATATGCATGCCACAAAGTTGGACTTGGGCAGTCACAACACAGACTTTGGCCAACTCAACACAAAACTTTGAATCTGGGATGACCTTTTATCCTCCAAGTCCTACTTGGAACAAGGCAGTTGTCTTTAAGCATCCATACTGTTTAGCTGTGGAACCCCATCTGCCTCTAGGATGAGAACCGAATCTATATTCCATTTGTCTTGCATGCTTGCCACCCTTGGTGGGAGGTGTTTTGTAGACAAAGTGATATAAGTAATATGAAGAAACCTGTGCTTTATCCCCTTATGCTTTTTTAAACTTCTGCATTATATTATATAATAGCATTACAATGACAGTCTCTAAGCTGCAGAACACTGTCAAATTCAAGTGTGACAGAAACACGCTCTCCTGTATTCTTGACCATAAAGCAATTCCACAGTACATTCAGAAAATTAGGCAATGCATCATTTACTTCTAATGTTCACAAAGGGTGATGAATTCATTTCTGATATGCATGGTGCTGACTTCTTGGTACATAAACAACCCCTCACTTCCCATCACCCCTATATTTAATCTAATGGCACATTTCTTCATGGCACACATATGATGAAACATAATCATCAACTTTGAAAGCACATTTTGGCCCCAACATTTGTTGGGAAATAGGTATCAGGTCTTTGTCTTACCAAGTGGCAGATATGAGGGGCGGGAGGGAACAACAACTACAACAAACAGCCCGGGCATTGAGAAGCTCCAAGAACCTAATGCAAAGTTGTATGTATGTAAGTTGTGTCACGTAGCCAGATCAAGGATCACAATCCACATACACAATCCTCAAGACTGACCAAGGTTTGCAACTTGATTTATTGCTTTTTATTTCTTTATCCTGTTCCTGCACTACCCCCTTGTGTGGCTTCTTTTAGTAATTCATAAAACCAAATGATTCACTGCCATTGAGTCCATTCAGATTCATTGCAACCGCATAGAACAGGCTAGACCAACACCAGTGGCGTTTCTGAGTTTCTAATCGCTATGAGAATAGAGGGTCTCATCCTTCTCCCACAAAACTGTGGTGCAGCATATGGGTGCAAGGGTTCAAATGGCTAGTCTTTTGTTTTGCAGCTCAATGTTAAACACGCTGTTCATAAGTGGTCTGTAAAAGGTCATCACACAAGGGGAGGAAGATAAAGGAACATTATGTAAAGAAGAAGCATTTTCTATAAAACTGAGATGCAGCTGATGCTAAAAAGACAACTGCTGTGAAAGAGACAACTGGGTCATTGCATAGTCCAAAGAAATGTGGAATTCATCAGATATGGGTTCCAATCATAACCCATCCATACCAAGAATACATCTCTTCCATTCAGTTAAGAGGTCTGAAAATAGAGTAAAGCATTGCTGATATTTTACACTGGGACCATGGGTACAAAAAAGAAGAAAATAAAAGCTGCAAGAAAGAAAATATCAAAGTAAATGCCAAAAGAGACATGAAACTAGCCATTAATCCTACAGGAGCTAAAGCAATGGAAGAAAGGGTGAACTCAAGGAGCTGAATAGAAATGTCCAAAGGGAAGCTCAGGAAGACAAAGGCAAATATTACGATGAAATGTACTAGGACCTAGAGGTAAAAAACCAAATGGGAAGAACATGGTTAGCATAACTGAAGAACCAAAGATACTGAAGGAAAATGTTCCAACTGCACTGATTTGGGGCATTAGCCCAAAACAAGACGCCAGGAATTGATGGGATACCTACTGAGATGTTTCAAAAGCTGAAGAATCAGTCGAGGCATTCGTTTTTGCCAGGAAATTTGGAAGACAGCTACCTGGCTAACTAACTGGAAGACATTCATACGTGTTTCCATTCCCAAGAAAGGTGACCCAACAGAATGCTCAAACTGGAGAAAAACATCACTGATATCAACACAAGTAGGTTTTTGCTTAAGAGCTCATCCAAAAACTGTTGGCAGCAGTACATTCAGGCCAAATTAAGAAGAGGACTTGGAACAAGGGATATCATTACTGATATCAGATGTTTCTTGGCTGAAAGAAGAGGTTACTAGAAAGAGGCTTACTTGTGTTTCATTAACAATGCCAAGACATTTGACTGTGAGGACCATAAAAACTGTGGATAACCTTGAGAAGAATAGGGGTTTCAAAACAGTTCATTGTGCTCCTTCAGAGCATGTGCGTGGATCAGCTGTGGAAACAGAACAAGGAAATATTGCATTGTTTAAACCACAAAGGGTGTACCTCAAGGTTGTAACCTCTCACCATACTTGTTCAATCTGTATGCTGAACAAATCATGAGAGAAACTGGATTATATGCATTAAAGTGAGGCATCAGTATTGGAGGAAGGCTTATTAACCACCAATGGCATGCAGACAACATAACCTTGCTTGCTGAAAGTGAGGAGGAATTGTCACATTCACTGATGAAGATCAAAGACAGTAGCCTTCAGTATGGATTACAACTCAATGTAAGAAAGACCATAATCTTTACAACTAGACCAGTAGGTAACATCATGATAAATTGAGTAAAGGATGGTGTTGTCAAATATTTTGTCTTCCTTGTATCCACAATCAATATTCGTGGAAGCAGCAGTCAAGCACAAGACCTCTTTAGAGTATTGAAGAGCAAGGTGTTACTCTGATGACTATGGTTTCTCTGAGTGAAGCCATGATATTCTCCATTGCCTCTTTTGCATGTGAAATTTTGACATTGAATAAGGAAGGTTGTAGAACAGATATATTTGAATTATGGTGCTGAAGAAGAATATTGACAGTACCACAGGTCTCTAAATGGTCGATCAGATCGGTATTGCAAGAAGTTAGCCAGAGTGACCCTTGAAGTCAACAATGCCAAGATTTTATCTTACATATTTTGAACATATTGTCAAGAGAGACCAGTCCCTGAAGAAGGACATCATGTTTGGCAAGATGGAAGGGCATCTTCCAAAAGAGGAAGGCCCTATATAAGATGTGTTGACACAGGGGCTGCATCAAAGGGCTCAGGCAGAGGAACAATTGTGAGGATTATACAGAGCCATACAGTGATCCATTCTGTTATGCATATGATTGCTTTGGGTTGAAGCCAACTTGATGACACCCAACATCAATATGCATTCGAAATTCATAGCCTTAAGTCTTGCTATGTCAGTACATATAAGAAATTCAATGAAAAATTCTTCCTGTGTTATTAGTCATCTGATAACATTGGAAGTGAGTTTATATCAAACTTTTCACATTATTAGATCAAATTATTCACACGTTTAACTAATGTATGAAAACAAACAGGTGGTACATTGGTAAGTCAAGGTGACAAGATGGTTGAGAGCTTAGCAACCAAGTGAATGGTTGGTTTGAACCCAGGTAGAATCACCTCAGAAAAAATATATGGTAAACTACTTGGAGAAATAAGTGTTCTGAAGAGTCTATGGACCACAGAGAGTCACTATGATTTGGATTTGACTTGATAGAAGCTATTTTTTCTGTAGTAGTTGTTGCTTTTGTTTGATGCTTTTAAAAAGACCCCTTAGTTCCAGAATTCTGTTTGCAGTCTGCTTACAATATACTTTGTCATGTGAGGGTCTTAACAAAGCTTCCTGAATCTAAGATGAAGAGACACACATCAAGCCCCCTGAATCATTAAGAATAAAAGACAAATGTGAGAACTAAAGAGGTTTGATGCGCTATGGATCCCCTACCAGTTGTTCAAGAAAAGAGAACTGCTTTTAGCACAGGTCACACCTGCTTAATTAGCTGCAATAAGAACCTTTAGATGACCACAGAGGAATTAAATAGCTGCAGATAAATGACCTAAAAGGGCTTAACGATGCTATACCAAACAGAGAGGAACAGAATGCAATCTAGTAACATGATTGCAAGTAGAATTGCAGGTTAATGACCTTGTATTTTACAACTTAATGGGGCACACAGAACAGCAGACTGGAAGAAAATGAATGATTGAATATAAATGGATATACTGGCATTTCATAAATAAATTATTATCACACTAATTGCAATAAAATTGCCTTGTTTTAATACATTCTAGTAATTATGTAATGCGTTGTTCTGTGCCTGACTTTCTTCCCCTTAACTGGCACCAGATAGAAGTTGTTGACTCAGCTAAAAATGATCATGAATATATTTCCCTATATTTATTTTATTAGAAGAAGGGGTTGTTGGGTGTACCGGCTACAAAGCAAGTGGTTTAAGCACACCAGTCACTCCACAAGAACAAGATGAAATGGCCTTTTCTCACTAACATTTGTAGTCTCCAAAGCTTCTACAGGGAAGCTATGAGTCAGAATCTATTCAGTGGTCTGGGCTCTTAGGGGCTTACACACAAAACTGCATGTGTTGCTGAGCAAACCTAAGACAATTTCCACAGTGCTGTAAGTGTCCTGTTTTTATAATTTTGTTAATAAAATAGTCTCTTCTCAAGATTGTGAACACACTATATAATACAGATAAAATACAAAATATGCATCAATAAACTGCATCAGTAATTAGGTTTCCAGTCAGGTGACTATCGATGAAATTCTGTGCATTGTTTCAGCAGACATGTATTTTTATTAAAAATGTTCTCGAAGTTAAATATAAAAACTTACACATTGCTAGAAGGTCTAAGAAATACCCATTGACATACCCTGGTGGCTAAATTCTACTTTTGGAATCTTTTAATACACTCAGGTAAGAGATAGTACCATTGCCCAATTACAAGGATGCTGCAAATGACATGATTTCATTGGCACAGGCTATAAGCATGCATGGTTACTTCCTTTGCTGCCTGCATTTCCTTAGCTACTGATTTTGTCAGGTTTTTTTCTGGAGTTTTAGCTATAGTACTCTGGCAAATTGTATTTGTGATTCTCTCATTCACTCCCTTGAGAATAAAGTAGTAGTCAAAGAAAAGGGAGAAAAAAAAAGAAATCTGGTCTGTGCTTAGTAACTAGAATTTGGTGTAATTCAAGGAAGATAGATTTTACCAAAGAATTTTACTCTCACTTGTGTGGGAATAAAAAAATAATAATTTTTCTCTCGGTATTCAAGTAATCTAAGAAATAATACACTTACGCAATTTTCAGCTATAGTTGAACCTCAACAATATGGATTTGAATACCATGGAATCCACTTACAGGCACATTTCTTTTGATAAATACACATAATGCAAACTTAAGATATTGACATATATAGTATCAAAATTAAAATCAAGTTCACTTCCATTGAGTCAACTCCAACAGTGCTGTAATCTTGGCTTTATGATTTTCTGAATAAAATAGTCTCTTCTCAAGGAAGATAGATTTTACCAAAGAATTTTACTCTCACTTGTGTGGGAATAAAAAAATAATAATTTTTCTCTCGTTATTCAAGTAATCTAAGAAATAATACACTTATGCAATTTTCAGCTATAGTTGAACCTCAACAATATGGATTTGAATACCATGGAATCCACTTACAGGCACATTTCTTTTGATAAGTACACATAATGCAAACTTAAGATATTGATATATATAGTATCAAAATTAAAACCAAGTTCACTTCCATTGAGTCAACTCCAACAGTGCTGTAATCTTGGCTTTATGATTTTCTGAATAAAATAGACTCTTCTCAAGGTTGTGAACACACAGTATATAATACAGATAAAAAATATGCATAAATAAACTGCATTATTAATAGGCTTCCAGTCAACATCAGACTATTCAGAGTTAATGTTGGGGGAGTGAGAAATTACAAGAAGATTGTTTACTATAGGGAGTATCAGAAGTGAAAGAATATAATTCTTTCTACTTGGGAAGATATTACAGATAGCATTTCAAGCTGTGTAATGCTTCACATTGAAGGCTTAGATTAGGAGCCTATTAAAAGTCTTTAAAAAGTAAAATAAGGCTGAGCCCCAGTGGCATTAGTGGTTGAGTGTGGGACTGCGGCCCACGGGCTTGGAGGTTCAAATCAGCGGGTCTGAGGAGCAGCACTGGGTAGCTCCCACGACCACCAGAGAGCAGTGATACCCAAACAAAACAAAACAAAAAAATGAAGTAAACATAGCCCTGTACCAGGAGCCTAATGGTTATGGTTTGGGCAGTTAGCTGCAAGGTCAACGGTGTGAAAGCACCAGCCACTTCATGGGAGAAAGATGGGGCTTCTTGCTGCTATAAAAAGTGAAGCAACCAAAGGTTCACAGGCACTTGGTGTGGTGGGAGCAGGAGGCTGCAGAAAGCATTATAAGGTTACAAACTGTTTTTTAAACTGCAGACCTCAACATTATCAGTCATCCCATTTGGTGCATTCTGCAGTTGCTCCAGCCTGAAAGTTGAGTAACAAAGCATATTGTCCGGGACTGATTTTCTGTTACGATAACAATGTGTCTCCTGACCCTAACAAACTTAGTCTCTACCTTACTAGTGGACTTACAAAGGATTGCTAGAAATGCAATGGGAAAATCTAGTGAGTAAGCAATACCCTAAGAGAGGATTCATTACTATTATTTTTAAACCATTTTACAGGCAAGGAAACTAAGACACAAAACAATTACAACACATCACTCCTGTGGGGACAAGACCAATTGGGCTCAGAACTTGGACAAGTACGTACAACAGCCTCAAAACATACCTATCAAAAATGAATTCCATACATGCAAGAGAAGGCTGATTTATTGATAGTGAAATCAGAGAAGGCATCCTGGAAGAAGGGGCACCTGTGTTGTAATTAAAGCTGGCAGAGTCAGGGAGCAGAGTGAGACATCCCACCACAGGACACAGGGTGACAGGAGAAGGGGGTTCAGCTAAACTTCAATGATTGGTAAGACTGGACAGGGCCATTATAAAAGATTTTTGAATGCCAACTTAAATATGCTCATAAGTTTCTGGCATTAAATTGTTCAGTCAGAGGTCGTCACCAAGTCTCTCTCACTGTTAACTCCGAAACCAGGCAGGGCAGGGGAGCACACAGAGACAGGTCAAGTAGAGACAGGGGAGGGCAGGTCCCTGGCATAACTGAGGGGGGCCAGAGCTCAGTGGCTCCAAACGCCACTGGAGTCCTTGTCTCTATTAATGACACCTATTTCATGCCAAGATTGAGAGACGGTTCCATCCCCTGCATTTTTCTCTCGAGACTACATTCCCCAGAATCTCTTGTATCAGACATCATCTAATGTAACTAACAGCATTGGGTTCAAATACTCAGACTCTTGCATACCCGGCAAAAACTCTTAAAGTCCTTCAAGCCCATGTGCGAGGAGAAAAAGCCACTATCTAGATAGCTCTAGTTATGCCTATCCCGGCCTAGGGGCCTCTCTGTCAGATCAGAGCCAGTATTCATTACCAGAGTAATTATTTTCTCTTAGCAAAAGAAAAGAACCTAGCTCAGCAACAACACCTACTTATAGATATACAGTATTCACAGATGTACAGAATACCTACTTACAGATGTATAAGTAGCTATATCTCCTTATAGATATACAATACTTAAAGATGTACAAACACTCAAAATGACCCCTGCTTTACCTTGAGAAATTTTATCAGGGACATAGAAGCTTATAGGAAGGCTTTGTGCTCATCAGGAAAGGGGCAGGTTGTTGAGAAGATGATGCCTTTACATTAGTTAGATGATATACCTGGGCCGATAAACATTCAAATACTCTACCTGGCTGCAAGCCCCAAAGCTATATTTCAGAATCTACTGATCCATTCACCCAGGAGACATTGGGTAATATTCCACTTGTCAAGAACTGTATATAGCAAACTTGATTACAATGCATTTAAAAGGATGTTCTTCAAATTTCAAATATTGATATAGCACATTGCTTATATAAACAAGTACATTTATTCACAAGTGGTGAAGAAAAGCACTTTATTCTGCTTTCAGAAAAGAAAATAGTTATTGATGCTAACACAATTATATGTTATAATTCTTAAGCTAGAAATTCTATTTATGGGAACATGTGAAGACTATTCAAAGAATGAACTGCAATAAGTCAGTTAAAAATTCTTCAATGCAGCATATTTTATGTTAAAAAGACACTCAAAACAGTAAGGCAATTGTTTTTCAATTCATGTAATGTATGATTATGCAGCAGTTAAAATAGCTACAATTTATATTTGTGATTTGATGGGGGAAAGTTGACTGAAAAGTTTTAAATGACATTCAGAATTTGATGTATCTGTGTTTTCATATTTATTTCAAATACATTTTTTAAACACTAAGAATTGAATTGCTATATGGTACTGAGTTGTGTGAATGTTTAATCTTCTTTGTGAATCTCCTTATCTCCAGAATTTTCTGCTATGACATGTATCACTGATATTTTAAAAACATCATCTCAATGCAATTAACTTCTGCATACATATTTATCAAGCAGACACCTGTGCCATATATTACCCCAAAACCTGGGATTGTCCAAAGCACAACGGCAATGTGGCTTTTAAAAGACCATGATTTAGTGAAAGAAATGAGGCCCTGTTCACAGAAAGGGCAGGAGTCTCAATAAAGAAGTAGCTAGTTCTGAAAAATGGAGAGAAGCTATGATTTGCCAGGAAAAAGAAAGAAGAAAACTCAAGGGGGTATCATTATTTTCTCCTGAATCTTAAAGGAAGAGCATCATCCTGTGGCCTGGGCAGCTGGAGAAGTCTCCTGAGTGACTCTTAAGAAACCTTTCACAAAATAAATTGAGTCAATGCAGACAAACTAGCTCCCTAATGGAGGATAAAATGGGTTTGCCTCTGTAAGAAAATAATAAAATACATAGATAGCTTATGAAATTTGAAAAGGGAAATATTTTCAAAGAAACAAATAAAAAACACTTTCTGCAGGAAATTCAGAAGGTGTCACTCCCTTCAAAATGAATCAATGAATGCGAGTCAACCCAGAGTTTCTCTTTTTCTTTCTTTCTTTCTTTTTTAAAGGTCATTTTATTGGGGACTCCTATAGCCCTTAGAACATTCCATACACCAATTGTATCAACCATATTTGTACGTATGTTGCCAACATCATTTCTGAACCATTAGCTACTTGAACCCTTGGTATAAGCTCCTCTTTTTCCCCCTCCCTCCTCCACTCTCCCACCAGCATGAATCCTTGGTCAATTATATATTGCTCTTATTATTTTGTATCTTACACTGTTCATTGTCTCCCTTCACCACATTTCTGTTATTTTTCCCCTTGGGGGGCATATATATCCAATCTTTCTCCCTTCCCCAAATCCAACCATGCTCCTACCCTCATACTATTGCTACTTCCACTACTGTTCCTGAGGGATTTGTCAGTCCTGAATTCCATGTGTCCAGAGCACTTATCTGTATCAATGTGTGTTCTCCAGTCTAACCAGATTTGTAAGATAGAACTGGGTCATGGTAGTGGCGGGGAGGACGCATTCAGGAGCTAGAGGAATGGTGTGTGTTTTTCTGGTGCTATACTGCACTTTGATTGAATTATCCCTTCCTTATAACCCTCTGTGAGGGACGTTGGGGGGACAGATAGCCAATTGTCTACAGATGGGCTTCAGGTCTCCACTCTCCACCCTCCTTCATTCACATTGATATGATTTTCTTTTGTTCTGGGTCTTTGATGTCTAACACGTGATTCCGTTGAAACTTCCTGATCATAGTCTGGTGAGCCTCTTCCATGTGAGCTTATTTGCTTCACAGATGCTATATCTTTGAACAGCCTGTTACCATCCACTCTCTTCACCACATTTTTAAAAGCATCTATTTTGTCTTCAGGGATCCTGTCAGGAAAATGATTTCACGGTATTAGAACAAATTGTTCTTGTGTTAAGGGAGGCCTTGAGGAGAGGTCCAAAGTTCATTTGCTATCTTAATACTTACCATTTAAATATATGTACAAAGCTTTCTGTCCCTTTCATTATAAATTCGTATATTTTATATAGATATATACATATATACATTCCAATAGCTATACATTTGCCTTCTATTTCTTTCCTTTGTCTCCTTTTTCTTTCCTCCTATCCCATTATCATGCTCACCCTTCATTTGGCTCTCAATAATTCCTCCCGGATATCTTGCATTTGATTAAACACCACCAGGCATCATGAGACTTCCTCCCCATCAATTTTTGATCTCTTGTTGTTCCCTGATCCCTGAGTTTGTTGGCCCCCCAATACCATTCTTTTCCCCAAGGGATTGTTAGGCCTGCCTATCTTATGCAGACAGACATAGGGAAAAGAAAAACAGAAACAAACAAACAAAACAAAACAAAGCAACAAAACAAACTCAATAGATACTTCCAGTCTCTCTGTTGAACCTTATGTACGTCTTCTGAGAAAGACTGATGAGGTGGAGTCCCACTCTTCCAAGTCAGAAATATACTTTCAGGATTCCTCGCGGGCTTTGTTATTTTGCTCACCTTGCTGCCCTATTGCACTCTCTTTGTTTTTCACCCCACTGTTTGTGGGGGCATATGGGGCCCACTTTCCACCCAGTATCTCCAGTGCTGTACAACATTGTTATGGATCAGTGAGGGAACCTCATATCTCATGGTGGGGCTAGACCTAAAGTCCACTCTGTGCATTGACTTCTCTGAGCAGAGATGTCATCCTAGTTTGGTGGGACACACACACAGAGAGAGAGAGAGAGAGAGAGAGAGAGAGAAGCAAACTAAGGGAGAATGAGAGAGAGAGAGAGAGAGAGAGAGAGAGAACCTCATCATGACCAAATATGGAATTTTAATGGATTTCTCAACACTACTCAACTGGTCGAGGAAGGGTCTGAGGAATCTCTATTTTTCACTTTACCTCGTCTCACCCTAAGAATGCTGTTAGAGTTGAACTCTGGATGCAATTTTTACAAGTAATGAAACATCTCTTGCTGTTTTTGGTGATCATTAGGTCTTATGTCAACTTGAGTGGGTTCAGATTCTCCCATGGCATGATCTAACATAGTGTGATCAATTCCAAGATGGGACCTTCTATGAAGCAGCCAAGCAGTGTGTGAAGGAAAGGGCAAAGTACCACTTCCTTAATCTGGTTATAGCCTTGATACAATTGAGGGAGATTTCATTTGGACTGTGGCCATTCTTTGTACAGATTTCACAACGCAGAAGCTAGCTCCCTTCCACTGGATCTGGATCCAGTATCTGCTTCATTGACATCCTATTACATCACCTGCCAATCCCCAGACCCATCAGCATACGGTTGATCTTGGATTCACTCAGCTCTGCACCCACCAGCCTGTGGTCTTCCTGTTTCATCTTCCACCTGCCTCTTCATGAGTGCCTGCAGCTACACAAGTCAGGAGAGATCCCAAGCTTAGATCTGACTCATGGACTTGAACCAATCAGGCCTTACTCATTTCTACAACCATGTGAACCATTTCTTGTTATAAATCTCCTTCTACATACAGAAATATTAAAAAATGGCAGGTTTTGCTTTTCTTTAAAATGCAACCTAGCACATTATTGTTCCCTGATTTCATTAAATATTATTTACATGCTAGACCCCAAATTAATTCTGTGCAAATAGAGAGAAATTCAGCAAAGTCTACTACAGATGAACATTGACTACTCATTTGATCCTAAAATAATGTCTTCACTTCTCCAAGTTGAGGTCATCAGAAGCATTCAGCAAAATCTGCTAATTATACTCCTCAGCAAGATCTCTGTCCCAGCTAAATGGGTCTTGGACCACTCATAGGATTCCCTTCCCAAGGCATTCCCTTCCAATGGCATGGAAGTGTTGACATATGACTTCTCAAGTCATATGACTTCTCAAGATTTTCAAATATTCACAGCAGGTAAGCAAGCTCTCTCGTTCTCTGTTTAAGCACACCATATGCTTTAATTATTCCACGAATGGGAGGACGTGGACAAAGAACCACAGACCATGGGGTTAGTAGTGTCCCCCTTTCACTGCTGCAGAGATCTTAATGAGTGCTTTGTTGGATCTTTGATGTCAAGGCCACCCTCCAATGACTAATGGAGGCACCAGACTTCCAAAGGATCAGGATGGTGAGCAATTTGGAATGCATCTCATTTTGTCAGCAAGATCTCCCCACTCCAGAGAACATTAACTCGCCCCCAAGTGAAAGATGAAATCAATAACTCTTCCAAGCATCACTGTTTTAACAAGATAATTCATTAAATTGGGATTGTAGCTGATGGAGATGTTTTCAGATGTTATCAATTATGAATGACCTCCTTTTGAAGAAAACAAGCTCTGCCCTCTCTGGTCAGAAAGCAGTCAGTGAGTCAGCTATGTCTGAAGCTACAGGCATTCTGAGTTTGCAGACAATCAGATTTGCCCTCCTTCTTGATCTAGGCTCGACTCTAATTCAATTAGCAATCCACTGTGCTCCGCCTGACTGATTGAGGAAGGCAGTTCTCAATATGACCCATCTTGGCCTTCCAGAATGCCCTGGAGAAATCTCTACTTTCTCTCAACAATCAGGGACAAATGAAAAAAATGGGGGGGGAAAGTGGGGGGCATGGTTCAAATAGAATTTTTCAAAACAAAAGCACTAATTAGCTGTCCTGGAAGCAAAGATTATAAATAAACATGATCACTATTAACAGGAACATTGCTGCCACAATAGCTCTCACTTGAGAGGCCCTTTTGCCCCGAAGCAGCCCTCCTAGTCGGCTAAACACTGATCTGCTGCCCCCAAGGTCAGTGGTTCAAACCAACCAGCCCTTCTGAGGGAGAAATATGAGGATGTTTGCTCTGCTAAACATGGACAATGTTGGAAACCCCAAAGGGCAGTTCTATTCTGTCCTACTGGGTTTCTCTAGGTTGGAACCCACTCCTTGACAAAGTGTCTCTGCCCTACGGACACATCATCCTGGTCAGGCAGCTCTTATGACTATCTATAGGTGTTGTGCTTTTTAAGTCTTTTTTGCGGTGATTTGGGTAAAAATTTACAGAGCAAATTGGTTGTCCATGTAACAATTCATACACATCTTGATCCATGACATGGATTACAACCCCGAGTGGAAGGATCCAGGATGCAGGATCCATATCCATCACCCCACTTCCTCCCTGTGTTTAGCATTGACCACTATTTGTTCTCTGATCTTCCTGGTGGTTGTTCAAAAAGAGCATAATTCCCTGGGGGTTATTATTGGTCTATCGTTTTGGTGAATTTAGTTGGGCCACAGAGTGAAATTGGTTCCAGGCTTTTGGGTGTCTCAGAGTGCCACTAATTTCAATCTGACCATCAAGCCTTGTCTTTTTATTAATATAACTTTGAGTTTTGCTCCACATTGTTCTCCCACTCTGCTCAGGACATGCATTCGTAATTCCTTTCTGAGCAGTAAGCTGTGGTAGCCAGGCAAAATCGATTTCTTCTGATCCCTGGGCGGTAAAGACTGAGGTCACCTGCATAGTCTATGACTCCTGTGTAATCATTGTCCCCATACATCTTTGCTTTTTTTTCACCCTGGGTTACAGAAAGGAACATAGCAGTACTTGCATATTAGATGGCTGCTCTGAAGTTTTGAAGACTTCCGCTGCTACTCACCAAATTTGGATGGAGAACTTACTCATCTAGACTTTGGCATGGAAATTGATATTCATGTTCAAGACTATGTAGCCCTCAGCTCCCAGGCTCCTTTCTCAAGATATCTGGTGACAGTTTAGAAGCCTTCATAAATTTCGCCAAGTGTGTTCTAGTATTTTCATGAACATAATTTCTAATATTATTCATGAATATAGACATGTAGAAATATCCTCTATCAAACCGATTATTCACAAATGTAACTCACATCCCTTCCCATTCCTGTTCAGGTCAAACCCAAAGAAGGCCCTTGCAGGAGCATCTCTATGTTTCTTGGGCTCAGGAGTCCCCTTTCACAAGGCCAAATAGCTACTTACTACTCGTGCGAGGATGTATGCCCAGATCTATTTGATACAAAAGTTTACAGTCTTATCCATCACAATATGGCTAACCAGAACTACCCTAGTACTCAAAACCCAAACAAAGTTACTGCCACTGAGTCAACGCCAGCTTACAGTGACCCTTTAGGACAAGGAAGAAGTATCCCTGTGGGTTACTGAGATTCAGGTTCTTTATAGGAGTACAACACATCATTGCTCTTGAAATGTTAACCTCACACACTGTGCCACTGGAACTCCTTTCTAACACTCAACCTTAAGGTAAACCAGTGTCAGAGTAATTTGAGTACCTATACAAAGGACCATCCAATCACAGACACAAATCACATCAACAGTTGCTTATTGGTAACTTTGAGGGTCTAAGGTCTCTTTGAAAACCTTAAATTCAACTTGTTAAATGACAAAAGACAGTTATGTGTATGGAAAGGAAGGGGAACGATTCCCTGAATTAGCAACAGTTTTAAACTAGGTTCTTGCTCCATTTCTAGATATTGTATAGGAACTTAGAAAGCAAGACAAATCAGCAAAGAAGGAAGAAAGTTCAAACAAAAATCCTGCTGTACTTTGGCTCTTTAGAGAACCACAAATTTATTGTTTGGGTTTTGCTTCTTCAAAAGCAAATAACTATAGAAAAAGCTGAACTTTGTCTTACTGGACTAATGACGATAGTCTTCACAAGTTAGTGACCCTTAATGGTCTGATGCAATAATAAACAGCCATCTAAAAAGTGGTGAGATTTTTTTTTTGCTCTATGGGAAATGAACCCTGGTAGCATGGTGGGCTCTGTGTTAGTCAACTGATTGCAAGGTCAGTAGTTCAAACCCACCAGCTGCTGAATAGGAGAATCATGAGCTGCCTGCTCCTGTAAAGATCTACAGTCATGGATACCCAGAGAAGTAGCTTTCATCTGTTCTCCAGGATCATTTTGAGTTAGAATTTATTAAATGGAGATGAGTCTGATTTTATTTTTGAGATACGGTGAGCCTTGCTATTAGGTGTCATTGAATTGGTTCCAGTTCATAGTGACCATATGTATCACTCTTCAGTCCAGTACCATTCTCATCCTTGTTCCTATGTTTGAGGCTGTTTCAATCCATCATGGTGAGGGCCCTTCTCTTTTTCACTGTCCTGCTATTCTATTAAGTATGGTGCCCTTCTCCAGGGATTGTTATCTCCTGACAATATCCCCAAGGTACATGGCATGAACCATGGGGGTCTTATCAATCTTTTTTGTCACTGAGGCTAAAGAGTGAAACACATTGCTCTTCTGTAAACTCACCGGGTAAGGCCATTGGATCTTAACTCCAGCTACTGCTCCCTGAGAGAACTTCAAATGTGGCTTTTTCCCATAGGTGTCTCTTTCTTTCACTCATAGTTTTGAACTTGCTGAGAATTTGTCCTTCCACTCCAGTTACACAGAATCTATAGTTCAATAAGATCCTCAGGCGAGACTTATAAATCCTTCCATGAAGCTTATTCATGCATACATAAAATCTTTTATGCATAAAACATGTGATTGCTGATTCAATCAAACTGGGGTGAAAATGGAAATTCCAAGCAGAGGGTCAAACTGGTTATTACAGACTTGAAGCCCTGCTTCCAACATATAAAAGGAATTCAAAGATGGGGCGTTCTGTGTAGGTGTGCCTGTGGGACCTGTATGTACAATTAATCCCATGGCCTCTTCCCAGACACAGATGAAGGCTAAATAAAACAGACCAGCATAGGCTATAAAAAAATGTAGCCCCAAACTAATCTTGCTGTCACCGTGGTGGCAATAGAAGAGTAACCTGAGTGTCCTCAACACAGCTTGTAGACAGAGGACATGGATGGAGCACAGAAAGCAAAAATGGAAGAAAAAAAGTAGAAAACGAAGAAGGTTCCTTTAAAAAAAGTACCCAATAATGATAGATGGCTGTTTTAGTGTCTTTGATATAAACAAGATAATAGGACTCGGTGTTGTACTAAGTGACTTCAAAATACTTGTGGAAAAGTTCTTTTTTTTTTTCAGGGATGTTTTTGAAGTCTCCTTGTATTTGAAAATGACAAGGCACCATGTTCTGTGACTCTTCAGTCCCTTCTGCGGGGTGAGCTAGGGAGGGCTGGAGAGAGAAACATGTCAGGATAGCCAGACCATTTTCTTTATCAAATCACCACAAGCAACGCAAATGACTAGAGGAAACAAGGAGCCACCTGATCGCATTTCCTGTTTCTAATAGCGACCTCAGAATAAACTTGTTTATCAAGGTAACGTTTTCCATCATTGCCAGCTGATCAGAAAAGCAACTCTGAATCTTATACCTCTGGAAGGCCAATCTGAAGAGGAACAGAAAAAAAAAAAAGCATAGCTTCATTTTGCCCTTGATGGAACTGAAAACTGAAATCAATCATAGTCTAGTTAGATTTCAAATATTTGCCATTGCAACTCATGTTTCAACTAGACTAGTGTTATACAACACTCCAGAGATTCATGCTCTGTGGTTCCTGCACATAAAAAGCTTGTAGTCTAAAGGAGAAGTCTCAGATGTATGTGCCCGACAACTGGGGAAGCAGGCAGGAATTTTACTAGAAAAATTATGTGAGATGAAAGGGGACTGTCCTTTACCACAAACAAGTATATAGGGTTTTCAGTATAGAAAAATAATCCACATATAAGTATTTGTGTGTGGGTATGCATGTGCCTTTGTGTTTGTGGGAAGTGTATAGGCTCCAGAAAAGGTTCAAGTGCATTTTCTCAAAATTATATTAGAGCTTAAATCCTGAATACTAGGTTGGCAGAAGGATATGGATAACAATAAAAGGTCAAAATCCAATGGCAGAGTCTCCACATGGATTACACTTTGTCAATTTTTTTCTGGCCATTAACTAGGAATATAAATAGCCTCAGGCAGAGTACATTAGAAAATGGATTCCTATTACCCTCCTAACCAGCCTAGGGAGGAACAGTCTCCCTGAGGGGCTTGCCGGGGTGTGTCTTAGATGGAGACTGCCAAACTGGAGTTACATCATGCCCAGACTGCCTTGGTCATAGGCCCCAGACCAATCTTGCAAGCTCGATTGTCTGACATAATGGATGTATCCCATTCCTAGTTCTATGACCCAATCTGCCACTGTGATGTATTCATCTGCCACCCATCACACTTCTGGTAAGTTTCCTTTGTCCTCCCTTATTCTATTAAATTTCAGAACCTTTGTAAACTTTAGGAAACCATTGCAACCACATGTCTCCCATGTCAAGAGGATACATCTTTGTCTTGCCCTTGTCTTCTTTAAGACTTAATAATGCCGTTCTTAAATTATAGGGTTTTTTTATGGGGGGGGGTGTGGGTTCTGTAATGTCTAAAACAAATCCTAAAATCTAGAGAAACAACAAAATTTTGTACCACCTAAAACATATATTGCAAGAGTGATTCACATTAGGCATCATCACAATTGCACAAGTGAAGCTCTCCAACAGGACGCATTGGCCAGGCTAGGGATCACATTAGACTCCTCCTAACTTCTAACTTCGAGACGCCATTTTCACTCCCACCTGATGCCGCTGCTACTTTGACCCACAGCTATAAATGCTAAACCTCTCTCTGCTTTGGCAGTGAAAGTGGGAGTCAGGAAGGAGGCTAGTGGAGGGGAAAGTTTTCCAAAGATATGTGTCAAGAATGCTTGCATTTCAAGATGGGATTATTGAATGCAAAAGAGTATTGGTGATTCTACCACAGCATCCCTTTCCCCAAAACTCAAACATATCGTCAGCAGCAGCAGGAACCCCATGGAAAGTGTAGAATTGCCCCAACGGGTTTCCAAGCCTGACCTAGGGGTTAGAAGCTTAACGCAAAGTGAAACGATCAGGAAGAAACACCTGATAGAGGACAGGGAAAGCAGGTCTTATATGTCAGGAGGTAACGTCGAAGCAGTAGCAGTTCTAGGTGGTTGAAGAAAAAGAGTCTCTAAAGACAAGCTTTGAATTTTCAAGCCGGACTCTGTGGTTACAGGAAACTCCCTTCTCATAAACTTCTGGTAGAGACAACTCACAGAGACCCCATAGGGCAAAGTAGAACCACCTCTTGGGGTTTCTGAGGCTATACATCATTATAGGAGAAGACTTCATCTTTCTCTCATGGAAAGGCTGGTAGAGTCCACCTACAGACTTGCAGCTACCCACCCACTCTGCCATGCAAGATGATGCCACCAGGGCTCCTTCAAAAATAGGAGGATGTCGTTAGGTGCCATTAGTTCAGTTCTGGCCCATAGTGACCCTGTGAACAACAGTTTGAATCACTGTATGATCCTGTGACAGCCTCATAATTGTCCCTATACCTGAGCCCATTATACATAATTCACAAAAAGAACCTAAGACCAACTAACTCTACTGAACTGTTCTACTAGGCTATTGTTTGAAATGAAATGACTCCTGGGAATTAATTCCCCCAAGGTTCAAAATATCGCCTCAGAGTATCGGGCCTGATTAGATCACCCCTGACCCAGGAACCCAGAAGTCTGGATTGCAGGAGAATCAACCTGACTTAGGTAGTTCACATTCCTTGGTGGCCACTCACTGACTGAGTTCCCCTGGAAACATGCTTAATGCTTGGACAATGAATTTCATCACCTGTCAACTCATGACAAACATTGTTAACACCTAGGACATTTGAGAGAAGGATCTGTGGTCTCCTAGGTTGGTATTCTCATTTTGATGATTGATGTTGAGGTCTAGTTCTCTTAACTTAAACACACATAAGAGAATTGTAATTAATATAGATTTTTCTTAGAAATTATTTCAAAACTCATAGAAGAGTAGAACAGGAAATAAAGAGCTAAAGGTTTTCAGTTGACAGGAGCGTAAGTAATCAATGCATTCAGGAGTGCTGTCAATAGGACCAATTATATCTCGGTGGACACAGTGTAAAATGATTTGCACTTATTTTTAAGGCTCATTTTATAACCTAATGCCTGACAATCCCTCCCCCTAAGTACTGAATCAAAAGCAGTTTGTCTTGGAAATAACTTGCATCCTATATTTCAAAGGGTCAGCTACCAACTGAGGATTATTTGATAACTATTTTGCTAAGCCAATAATTCAAAATTGCATCAAAAGGCCTCACCTAATCTCACATACATGCAAGGTAAAAGGGAAATTGACAGACGTATGTATTTCATCTGGCTTCACACTCTTCCACTGAAATGACTTTCACTCCTTTCTGTTTAAGCACCTTTCAGGGTCAGGATTGTCAAATGATCTCTCTCCTGATCTTGCTGGAATGTCCACCTGTCCGGGAGAAACCTGATAAACATGCCTCTATGTAGGCAAGGGAGCAGCCTGAGACTCGGAGTCACAGAGGCACCAAAGATGCACACAGACAAACTTTCAAGTGGCACTTTACACTGGAGGTCCTCCAAGCCATTTGACACCCCCCGCCCCACCACTACCAACCCAATTAGAAATTGGTGAGATGACACTCGCCAAACCAAGACACCAAACTTGCTGCCACTGAGTTGATTCTGCCTCGTGGTGATCCTAGTAGCATAATGGCTTCCAGGTGGGCTGCTCGCCTCAAGGTCGGCAGCTCAAATCCACCGGCCACTCTGCCAGGGACAGATGAGGCTCTTTCTTGCTACAGGTTTCTACATACTTAGAAACCTAGAAGGGGCAGTTTTATGAAAACACTAGCAGCTCCTATTGAAGGGTCTCCTTTTTAAGCAACCCCAGACCACACTGACAACTGAACTGTCCTCTTAGTTCACCTCATTTTTCTCTGCGGCAAGAAATAAGAGAACTCAGAGTCATGTGACTCCTCATTTCTCAGGCGAGGGGTAATCATCCTGACAGCTAGAATAAATATCTCAGTAAACTGCTGAAAATCATCATAACAAGTTATCTTCGAAGAAACAAGGAAGAGATGTTTGGGTTTGTAGAGGCGACAGCTTCCATCGGAAAGTTGTCAAGTGCAGGACAGTTTTTCTTAAACAGCATGTCCTCTCTGATCAAAACCATGAAAAGATTTAGGGTGACAATGTGTTAGCAAATTGAATGGTGGAGTTATTTTTCTGATTCAACAACATAGTTAGACAGCAAACTCTGATCCATGCAAAATAATTGTGCTTTTGGTGACGACATCTGATTGTAAAGTCCTGTCACATTATGTGGAAATGAATAGGTGTTCTGTAAAAGGGGCCCTCTCGGTCAGCATAGGATACTCGGAAAGAGTATCTTTCCGAGATACTCTTACTGAGAGCAGAAGGTGAAAGTGAGTCGATTGTGTCCAAAAGAGAGTTAGATTGGGAGATTCTTTCAAAGATGAATAGATAACAGCAGTTTCTGTTCAGAAAATACTGGTATCCTCTGCCTAAGAACCAGGTCAATGCTGTTGAAACTTTCACTTTATGGTGACCCCAGGTATGCAGAGCAGATCTCTATACTGTAGAGTTGTCAAGGCTATGGTCTTTTGAAAGCAAATAATCAGGCCTATCTCGCAAGGCACCTCTCGGTGAGTTTGAGTCATTGGTTCTCTAAAGAGTAGTCAAGTTGTAAGCTTTTGCACCACCTAAGGACTGGCGAAAAAGAGAGGAAGTCCAAACAATCATAAGCTTGAAAAACGTAAACGTGAGAGGGAAATTCTCTTCTCCCAGGATGAAGAAACTGTTACAGGACTGAGTTGGCTTTGTTTTGGGGTGGGGAGGGTTGTTATTTTTTTTTCTTTTGGTGTGTATGTGTGTGTTTGTGTATAAAGGTAGTGTTGTGTACTCATGGGGTGTGTATGTATACATAAAGTGGGGGTGTGAATGCCTATATAAAGACATTTTTTCCACTTCGATGAAAGACAGTAGTTCAGGAGACTCTGCCAAGAGGCTGAATTTTAATCCTTTCACCATGCTTGACAATTGAAGGCACAATTATGTGGAATGAAGTCACTTTGCCCATAACATGGGTTTGCTGTTCTCACTTCTATTTGATGCTAGGCAGTTGATTTTGAAGGTAAACCCTTTCACTTTCTGGGGTCTACAGTGTGGCATAGAGGGACAACTACTTATTTTTAAGGACAATGGCTCTCACCATTGGAGTCTAATCACTTCTGTGTGGAACTGGCATACTAGATCACCATAATTGTATTTCCTCTAAACTTCAAAGCATAGAGTTGGTCTTCTACTTTGATATGAGGACATAGTTGCCACCTACCACAGAATACAGAAGGCAGTCCTACACACTCTCATTCAGAGCGCCTTTAATATAAGCTAGGAGAGTATGAACTATTTTCCCTTGAATAAAATCTGACATAAATTAAACTGTAAAGAGTGTCTTCCTCAAGGATCACACATGCTGCTGAAGAAGGGAGTCCATGTGATTAGAATCTCTTCTTCCAGGATTCCATAGAAAACGCAAGTTACATTGTTTCCATTGATTAAACATTTTAAGTAATATGAAAGTACATCACTTAATAGGTTGCTACCCAGGAAGAAGGAAGCTGTCACTGATCCCAATATGCCTCTACCCACGAAGAAGATTTTAATTCCCAAATTTTCCTGGTCCTTACAACATAATGCTCTCTAGTTTGCTATGACACAATTCTACTATCAACATTAGTTTGGTGAAAGGCTCTAAGTAGGGCAACTCAGAAATAAATTGGGAAGCAAAACAGCTCCCTCAATGTCAGATTTCCAGCTAAGCCAACTCTACCAACCTCAGTTTATACTAAATCTCATGCTAAATCTTAGTTTTTAGGGAAATAAGGGTAGGCAGCTTTGGAGTTCTAGGCAGCTGTGGTAGGTGGCAACTACCTAAGAAGTTAGCTTTTTCCCAAAGATTTTTCTTAAGCCCCTATATTTGCAGTACACATTTTTCACTTTTAGTCACTGGGTTGAAGAAAGACCCTGTTAACATCCCGTGGATGAGTTGAAATGGTTGGCAAGGTATGGTATATAGAGCACTTCACAAGTGAGCAAGTACCCTGGGTCCTAGCTTCTGACTTACAAGAACAATCTACTTTTCATTTAAACTTTTAAAAATCTTAATGCACTGCTATTCTTAGAAGTTTAGTGGGATGATAAAGGAGACCATGTCAGGAAAAAAAGCAAATTAACAAAAATTGAAACAAGTAAGTCTATGCTACATTGGAAAGGTAGGCTATTTGGACAAAGTGTATTTAGAACTCTGGCCAAAGTAGTAAGCATAAATAAATGGGCCACATTTCTATGACCTTACCCAATATACTGAACTCTCCTGAATTCAAATTTTACATATTTAAAATAGAAATAAGATGATGTTGACAGTTTCAGGTGCCATAAAGTAGATTCTGATCCAAAGTGACCCCCATATACAACTGGATAATTCCAGCTCTTTGCTATCGTCACCCTCATTGCTGTATCTTAACACACTGTTTCAGCCACTGTGCCTGTCCATCTTGTTGACTAGCTTTCTTTCTCTTTTAAATGCTCTTCTACTTTACAAAACTCGGTGTTCCTTTTCCAGGGACTGGTCTCTCCTGATAACATGCCGAAAGTACAGGAGATCAAGTCCAACCAACCTTAATTCTAAGGAGAATGCTGGCTGCACTTCTTGTAAGAAAGTGTGGTTTGTTCTCCTCATAGTCCATGGTACTTTTCCAGCACCTTAATTCAAATGATAGGTTCTTTACAAATTTCCTTTATTTGATCTCTAATTTTCACACACTTGTAAGGGGATTGAGAATACTATGACTTGGATTAGCGCAATAAGTGACATTTTTGCCCTTCAATCCTTTCAAGGGGTCTTGAGCAACATGTTTCCCAAATGGAGTGAATGTATACATTGATTTCTTGACTGGTGCTTTCGTGAGCCTTGAATAGGAAGGATTCATGCAGGAAAAAATCCTTGACAACTTCCAGTTTCTTTTTGTTTTTCATAAGATTTCTTATTGACTCAGTTAGTAGGGTATTTTTTACATTGTGTTGCAATCCATATCGAAGGTTAATGTCCTTCATCTTTGTCAGCAAATACTCAAATTCTTCTTTGCTTACAGCAAGCAAAATTTTATCATGTGCATATTGATGATCCTCCAGTCCTGATGTCTTTCTTCTTCATATTGTCTAGCATCTTTAATTATTTGCTCAGCATACACATTGAATATGGTGAAAGACTACAACCTTGATGCACACCTTTCCTTATTTTGAACCATCCTTTATTCTGTGCAAAGAACTTCTTGGTCCATGTGCATAAGTCAACACAATGAAGTTTACTGGACCTCTCACTCTTCAATGCAATCCATAGTTTGCTATGATCCACATAATTTAAATGCTTTTCCATAATCATTGAAACACAAGTAAATGCTTCTGGTACTCTCTAGTTTCAAGCAAGATCTATTTGAGGTCAGTGATGACATTCCAAGACCAGGCCTACACAAACACACACACACACACTGAATACAACTCAAATTTCTGGCAGTGATTTTTTGTGCTTATTAATGTATCTATATGTCTATCTAGATAAGATTGGTAGGATAAATAATTCAAAGATGAAAAGGACAGGACTGATGTTTCCAGGGGGATATACTGGAGAAAGGAAGGTAGAGAAAGGTAGGGATGGACAGGGGAACCAACCCAGGAACAAGGGAACAACACGTGAACTGAAATCAATGTAGATCAGAGTGTAGGATGTCTAGTGGGGTTTAATCAAGGGCAATGTATTAGTTAGTAATGACTAAACGTGAATGAAGGCTGAATATGATGTGACAACCGAGGAAAGTAAAAGGAAATAGAGGAAAAAAACAGGTGACAAAAGAAATTTATAGAGTTCTAAATACAGACATTTACATATGTAAATGTATATATACATATATATGTAACAAGAGGAGAATAGAACTATGTTCTCATATCTATATATTAAGAATTAAGGTTGCAGAAGGACATTGGGCCTCAATGAAAGTACTTCCTCAACATAAGAATAATTTGCTTTAATAATCTATGACATTCTATGATGCTCACCTACTTGACATGATCACTGAAGAGAGAATGGGTGCATAAGCAAATGTGGTAAAGAAAGTTGATGGTGTTTGGCTATCAAAAGATGTAGCATCTGGGATTAAAGACTTGAATATAAATAAGTATCTATCTAGCTGAGAAGCAACACAGCCCAAATGGAAGAAGCACACAAGTCTGTCTTATCATGAACTGTCCATGGGATCAGGTACAATGTATTTAAGACCCAGAACAAAATCATTTCAAATGTGAATGGGGTGGGGAGCATGGAGTGGAGACCGAATGCCCATCTCTAGACAATTGGACATTCCCCCACAGAGGGGTCACAGTGAAGAAATTAGTCATTCAGGGTATAGTATAGCACCAATAGAACACATAATTTTCCTCTACTTCTTTGGTGCTTCCTTCCCCCCACTATCAAGAACTTAAATCTACCTAACAAATCAGATTTAGACCAGAATTTGCACACTGCTACAGATAAGAGATTGCAACACAGGGGATCCAGGACAGAAACCTTCCCCACCTGCCAAGGACCAACAATGAGAGTAGAGATCCCAGGGGAATAAGGAAGGGTGGGGGAAGAAAGGGAGAATCAATCACAAGGATCAACCTATAAATCCCTCTCTCAGGAAAACACACAACCGAAAAATGGGTGAGGATGATGATGATGAAGGATGATGTGAGATATGAAAATAATAATTTATAACTTATCAAAGGTTCATGAGTGAGGGTGATTGGGGTTGAGAGGAGGAAGAAGTGGGGATGGTTCACGTGGGAAGAGATTGCTTTGAAAATGATGATGGCAGCATATGTGCAGATGTGCTTGACACACTACATGAATGGATTATGATAAGAGATGTAAAAGCTCCCAATATACATATTTAATTAAAAAGAATATAAACACTTTTTTAATTCTGACAGTTTCCTGTGAATGTATTGATGAAAAATTTTACTGGAATGTCATAATAATTATATCATTAGATAACTTCTGCATTCTGTCAAGTTTCTTTGGAATGGGTAGAAATATTTATCTTTTCCAGTTGGTTGACCATTACACTCTCTCAAATTTCTTGGTCTAGATGAGAGAATGCTTACATTACTTACTGGTAATCAGCTTGTTGGAACACTTCAACTGGCATTCTATTAATTTCTGGAACTTAGCTTTTTCCCAAGGCCTTCAGTGCAATTGAGTTTCTTCCTTTAGTATTTTTAGTTCTTGATTTTGTGCTACATTTTAAAATGGGTGAGAATTGGCCAGTTTTTTTGGCATAGTGAGACTCTTAACAACTTTACAAAAACCTTTCTGCATCATTCGGTATTATGCCTATGGAATCTTTCAATATTTCAACTCAAGACTTGACTTTTTGTTTTCATTCTTGCAGCTTGAGATATACTGTGTTCTCATTTGTTTAATTTTTCTTCACATTTTGTTATGATACTTTATCCTTTTCTCTTGAGGTACCCTTTGAAATGTCCTGTTCAACTCTTTTACTTCATCTTTTCTTCTATCTCCTTAAGCAGCTCAAGACCAGGAGCAAGTTTCAGAGTCTCTTCCGACATCCAACTTGACCTTTTATTTTCTTCTCTGTCTTTTTCTTTCCTTGTGTATGCTGTTCTTGATATCATCCCATACATAGCTCCAGCAGTTCTTCTGTCATTAGTGTTCAAATAGTCAATTCTATATTTGAGATATTGTTGGAGTTCATATGGAATATATTCACAGATTCATTTTAATTTTCTTCAACTTCACCCTGTTCTTTTGCACATGTGCAATGGGAGTTGGTTTCACAATCAGCCTCTGGTCTTCTTTTGGTTGCAGATGTTGAGCTTCTAAATTTGATGCTTTTGCAGTGCCTTTGGGAAGATCTATGTGTAAAATCACCCTTTCTGTTGTTGAAATCAGATATTGCAATGAAGAAATTTTGATCTTAAAAAATTCTAACATGCAATCTCCAGTTTCCTTTCTATCATCAAAGAGATATTTTTTCAAGCTGTTCCTTCCTCATTGTTTCCAATTTTTGATTTCTAATCATCAATAATTTTTAATGCATCATCATTCCATGTTTGGTCAATTTCAGACTGAAGAATTTGGTACAATTGCTCAGTTTCTTCATCATAGCTTTAGTAGTTGGTGCATAAGTTTGAATAGTAGTTGTAGTCCATGCATTTCCTTATATGCCTATGGAGATCCTATCACAGCCCAATCTAGAAATGTCTCTTTTCGCAATGAATGTGATGCCATTCCCCTTCTACTTTTCATCTCTTAATGCTAAATTCATTCTTCATACATTCCAAGTTCCATTTGATATTAGATGTCTACATCTGTTTCTTCTCATTTTATGTCTTGCTCCATTAGAAAATGAAATTCCCAGAGGTTTTACTCCACCATATTGGTATGGTAGATTCTACTCAGAAAAGGCAACTCTTCCTCTGGTGTATATTGAGTGCCTTATGACATGAGGGTCTCATCTCCCATCACCATATTTTCAATGTCTCACTGCTATTCATAAAGTATTCTGTATGTCTGACAATATTCTGACAAACCAGACCCCAAATGGTTTCTGAGACTATAATTCTTTCTGGGAACAGACATTCCCATCTTTCTCCTGGGAAGAGACCGGTGGGTTTGGATTGCTAATCTTGAGGATAACAGCGCAGTGCTTAATCCACCGTGCAGCTATTATTTACGCTTGATGAGAGTAGAGACCACATCTATTATTTCAGTACCTTTCCATTTTCTGGTGAAAGGCAATAAATCTTTAAGAAATATTTGAAAAATATATTAAATCAGATAAACATTATGAACAGTGTTGGAAACAACAAAAAAAATCAAAACTTTACTGATATTTTTTCTATGGGTTCAAATTAATTATTGGACATGCAGATCATGGGGGAAACAGTAGGCTACAATCCAACCCTTCTGTCAACTAATGGCATAACCTAAAACAATTGCTAACATTTCTGAAACCCAATTTTCTCTTCTGCCTACTATAGACTACAGTGATGTTCCCTAAAAGTCTTCCCAGGACTAAAACTGGTGAATGAGGCCTTAGACAAAAACAAGCCACCTGAAACACAATAATTTTTTGAACCCAAATCCTGGCATAAAATAATGACTCTAAACTTTCAGAATTGTCAGACCTGGCAGTCTCCTGTTGATTCTTTTCACTCTCTCTCTCTCTTTTTTTGTCTGTCCTCCTTCCTTTTTAAGGATTTTTTGGACACCAGTTTCATATGTGCCAACCTAGGAGAGGATTGATATTTAAGAGATTCTCTGTACCATTGCTTTGAATGAGCTGCCCAACAATATCCATCTTTTTTTATAAAATTATGATTCACCTTTAGCCATACAGTATCTATCTTTTTATGAAACTCCGTGCCTAGCTATGTATGAGTGTCTCAATTATCTAGTGCTGCTGCAACACACATATTTTGAGTGGATGCTTTTCATGAATATAAATTTGTTTTCTCACAGTATTAATGTCTAGAAGCAAAATCCAGGATCCCTGCTCTATAGGACGGCTCTCCTTCTTGTGTCTGCTCTGGGGGAAGGTCTTTTTTTTTTTCTTTTTAGCTCTTATTCTTCTGTCCCTTGGTGATCTTTCAGCTTGTATCTACCCCTCCATTTGTGCTTGCTTGCATAATCTGCCCTTTTCTATCTCAAGAGAGATTAATTTAAAATATGCCCTACGCGAATGCTGTCTCATTAACATGACAACAAAATACGTTCTCACATGGGATTAGAGGCATAAGTACAGCTGTTAGGGCTTGCAACATATTTCTGTGGGTCCGAATTGATCTGCAACAACGAGCTCTCAAAAAACACAAAGACACTCACTGACAGGGAGTCCAGCCTGACTGCTAGCAACTCCGCGGGACACAGTAGAAGTGTTCTGTGGCTTTCTGAGACTGTGGCTGTTTACAGAAGACAGCCCCGTCTTTTTATCATAGCGCAGCTGGTGGACTTGAGTTAGCAGCGCAATGTATAACCACTACGCCCAAAACCTAACACAGAGAGTCTTTATGAATTATTTTCTGATCTTGAAAATGCAGCCCATGATAAACTCCAAACCAAACCTGCTGCCATTGCGTCCATTGCGATGCATCGGGACCCTGCACCTGGTCTCTAAGACTGTAAATCTCTCCAGGAGCAGGCTGTTTCCGCTTGTCCTCTTGGAGTATCTGATGGGTTTGCATAACTCCTGTGTTGCTAAGAGACCAAGGCCTACAACTCACAGCGCTACCAGGGCTCCCTCCAGCCCATCATGTAGGACAGGAATGTAGCTTCATTTTCTAGAGAATAGAACTAGGGGAGATATGGTAGTCAAGCACACATGGAAGAGGAGTGTTTTATTTCTCTGCCATCTCCTTGTCCATTAACATTTCCACCATAGATTAATATGACTGTACATATTTGCCCAAAGACTTCTTTTCCTTCAGCCAGAAGTCAAGACCATCATGCCAAACTGACTTCTATAAAACCTGGAAGTCATCTCCTCCCATTTTCTTCTCTCTCTCTCTCGCTCTCTGTGAATCTTAGTGAGGTAAGAATCAAATAGATTAATCTCAGACATAGACACTGTAAACACAAGAAAACAAGTGTTGAAAGTAATTTTAATGTCGTATTATTGCATTATTCTATTTTTAACTTTTTATAAAGGAAATGTAAAAACGTGCATAAAATTTTATCTGAAAATATTTTATTTCCCTATTTTAAATTATTAATATTGTATCCCAGATAGCATTATAGTATTTCTCTAACCCAGATTCAAATTCAGAATTCACTTCAGTACCATTTATATTAGCATAAGCTGAATGCCTCTTAAATGGATCAGAAGACTCAATATCATTAAGATGTCATTTTAGCAAATTTATGTATATATTCAATGCCATCCTGGTCATAATTTCAATAAGATATTTTGTAGAAATTCACCAGCATATTCTAAAGTTCCACAGAACTATAGCAGACCTATTGTATCCAATATAACTTGGTTTGAAGGTCACATTTATTTGATTTCAGGTTAAGTCTATTTATTATAAAGCTACAATAATCATGACAGTGCAGTATTGGTGTCAAGAGAAGCAAACAGAACAATGGAATAGAATAGAGAGTTCAGTTATAGATCCTACAATGCTTATGAAAAATTGAGTTTTACAGAATTGCAAAGACGATTCACTTTGTGGAGGTGGCAATGGGGGAGGTAGAGAAGCATTGTCTTTGATAAGTGTTACTAAAACAGCTGGATGTGCATATGCCCCAAATTCATGTCTAATCACATCTCACATTAGTTAACTAAAAATGGATCATAGATTTAAAATCCTAAAACTCTAAAAAATTCTAAAGGAACATATAAAATAGAATATTTAGACCTTTGAATTAGTTTTTTTCCAGTTATGGTATCTGTGATAGATACTTAAGTTTTGTGTAAACTCAAATGGGTTTTCAGTAGTTTGACAATTGAGCCCCCCCCCCCGACCTTGATGCGATCTAACCTAAGGTAAATAATTCCATGAAGGTATCTGTTGAAAGCAGCAAAGAAATGGTGAGAGGAGTGGGAGGAGTGTAACCTCTCCACTCAAGTACAGTGGGGGTAAGTGGTGGTGGTGGTAGTGGTGGTTGAAAGACATTTCCTGGGGGAGGTGTGGTCTGCACACTCTGTGTGTGTGCAACTTTGTCTTGTCTTGCTGGACTTTTTGCAAGACAGCTATGTTTGCTCTTCTAACTACTGTCCTTCGTCTTTTCAATGTTCTTTGCCAGTACCGTGATTTAAGTGCATCGATTTTTTTCAACTCTTACTTGAGTGGAGATGAGGAGACTGAAAAGACCAGCCACTGGTCTTTCAGTGAGCACCTTACTCCTCCAAGTAAGATCTCACTCATCAACACTTTGAGGAACCCTTGTGTAACCAATGGGTGCTACATAATCCATCATTTGATTTCTTCACTGCTGTTTCCGTGACTATGATGTGTGGATTCAATCCAGATGAAATCCTCAATAACTTTGATCTTTTCTCTGTTCATCCTGGTTTTATCTACTAGTCCGATTCTGAGAGTTTGTTTTGTTTTCACATGGAATTGCAATTGACATGGAAGCTAGCAGTCTTTGATCTTCATCGGCAAATACTGCAAGACACCCTTGCTTGTAGCCAGCAAGGTTTGTGTCATGCTTAGATCACAAATGATTAATAAGTTTTCCTCTAGTCCTGATGGCCCATTCTTCACATGGTGCAGTTTCCTGGATTATCTACTCTGCATATAGATTGAATAAGAATGATGAAAGGGAATAATTCTGACACACACCCATTATTGATTTTTCCCTTTGAAACAACTGCCTCTTGGGCATGTAGGGACTTCATATAAATACATTATCATATAAACACATAAAGTACCACTCTGCACTTATTAGAATGTTAGGCATTAATAAAATGAAAAATATAAATATTGGCAAAAATTAGAACAATTGGGACTCTTTGGCATCTGCTTTAAAAATTAAATATAATTTACTACATGTTTCTTACATTTAAACCCCCACTCTTTTAAAATGGAAGCAAATATATATGCACAACCTTGTACAGGATGTTTTGAGCAAAGTTATATATAAATAGCCCGAAACTGGAAAAACTCAAATGTCCATTTTTTGGTATTTGAGTAAACAAAGTGTAGTTTATCCTACCTCAAAAACAATAACATGCTACTTAAAAATAAATAGGCATCAACTTTTAATACAGTGATTAATTTGGATAAATCTTTAAAATAATTATGCTGAGTAAAAGTATCAGACATAGTATTTGTCTTATTGTTCCATTGTTACATTGAGAAAATGAAAATTAAGTGATAGCTATAGAAAGGGTTTCCTGGAGGTGGTGGGGAAGCGAAAGAAGTATTATAAAGAAATATGTGGGTGATATTGTAGGTAATATATATATATCCACTAATTTATTTGAGATGATAGTTTAATATGTATATGTATATTTGGGGATAATAAAATGTATTGCTACAAAACATAGAAATCTTTCAAAACAAAAATCTCCAAATGTTAAGCTATCTTTTTCTTGATATATCCTCCATCTTGGTCTGTACCCTTCTAAAGTCAGTGTTTCCATTGCTCTCAACCTTCCTTCAAGAACCCTGAGCTTCTGTTTGTACCAAATCAAAAGGGCACTTTGGATCCTGGAGTGTCTAACATTGTATTATGATCCAATGCTTTTTTGAGATTGAGGGGCAAAAGAGAAGTTTGAACAGGCAATGTTAGATATGTAGGGTCCATGATGTAAGAATAAGCGTGCCCAATGAATTTCTTGCAGATAGCACTCACTGTCCTTGAGAAATGAGCTGGCGCACTGTTTCAGGATGGGGGTGGATGGGTGGTTGAGTGGGGGCTGATGGACATCCTTGATGTAATGTGTCTGTCCTCACCAACGCAATTTTACTTTTCTTAGGACTTCATAATAAGCTCTGTGATTCTTCTCTGTCTTTTGAGAAAGATTGATCAAGATTACCCCACTGGTATCCAAAATTACAGTAGTCATAGTGCTCTTGTTGAAACGTGGTCTACAAATTTAACTGGTCCATCAGATCATCTTAGCAGTCACTGTTTTGATTGGATCGTTTTTGGGAAGCTACTCTAAAAAGACTGAGAAAACTGTACTACTCAGAGAACTTGTCTGAAGCCATAAACCGGTGGCAGAAATATGTCCAAACAGATTTTTTCTAGTACACACCTTCAAATGTGCAAACTGAACCTTTAATAGCAATACTTCATTTTATTTACTCTAGTATTTATATGTATGTGTATACATATATAAATATGTGTGTATAGGTGCACATATATACATATATGGTTACATCTATTCATGCATACACAGAATCATACTATATATGCATTATGCATAAAATACATGTATATATACATATAATGTATATATGTATGTGTGCACAAGCACCTAAACAAATTGCACACCTTAAATGCATACATTTAACCATTCAAGCTATTCAAAATGAAGGTGAAATTAATTGAGTTCAGAAACACAACTTGTGAATCAACTTATCAGCCCCAGAACTGTTCTGTAAGAAGTGGTGTACAATTAGTGCCATCTATGTAAATCAAGGATGCTGTATAATTTGAATTTCATTGATAGTGAAATTTTGTGGCCCAAAGAAATAGGATAATGGAAGGAAACATTCCTCAAAGTTGAGCTTTACAAATGTCATCATTCTACCCTTTCAAACATCTTTTGTGAGATTTGGGGGTTAATCAATTCTGCAGCTTTCATTTACTTAATGACTTCCTGTAGGGTCAATTGAAATGCAAACTGTGGTACCAGCACAGTGGCTCATAGAAAGTAGAAAGGAACTCTACCTGTCACTACAGAAAATGACCACGGCAATAAAAACCACACATGTGTCCAAAGGTATTATCAACTCAGAATTGTTTTAAAATAATCTGATGTTCATGGAGATCCAATTCACAAAGGCCAGCAGCATCCTGGGGTGGAGGGGGGCGGCGGGGGGGCGGGCTGTGTTGTTAAAATATGGATGAGAAAAAGTATCATGGTTTTTATATAATTATTCTGTCCATAACTTAAAGCAACACTGATCAAGAGTGGAGAAAATCTTTGCAGATGAGAGTGATAGAAAAATCTGTGTAGGATTTTAGGGATGCTACAAATTAAGCCAGGATTTGAGAACTTATTCTTTCTGTTGGTTTGTTTGCCTGTTTGGGTTATTTTTGGTTTTGTTTTAAGTAATTTTATTGGGTGCTCATCCAATTCTTGACACAATCTGTAAATACATTCATTGTATGCAGAGCACATATGTACATTTGTTGCCATCATCCTTCTCCTAACATTTTATTTCTACTTTGGCTCTTGGTATTAGCTCCTCCTTTCTCCACTCCCACTCTTCTCCCACCTCCCTCATGGACCCTTGATAATTTATAAATTATTATTTTTGTCATATTATGCACTATCCAATGGCTCCCTTCGTCCACTTCCCTGTTGTCCTTACCCCAGAGAGGAGGTTATATGTAGATGCTTTTAATCAATTTCCCCTTTATACTCCACCTTCCTTCCACCCTCCTGATGTCGCCACTCTCACCACTGGTCCTAAAGAGAACATCTGTCCTGGATTCCCCATGTTTCAGATTGCTATCTGTACCAGTGTATATCCTCTGGTCTAACTGGATTTGTAAGGTAGAATTTAGATCATGATAGTGGGAGGGAGGAAGCATTTAAGAACTTGAGGAGAGTTGCATATTTCATCATTGTTACACTGTACCCTGACTGGTTTGTCTCCTCCCCAGGACCCTTCTGTAAGGAGATGTTGCTTCGCCTGCAGATGGACTTTGGGTCCCCAACCTGCATTCCCTCACATTTACAATAATATAATGTTTAGTTCTTTGAAGCCTGATACCTGATCCCTTCACACAGGCTGGTATGCTTCCTCCATGTGGGCTTTGTTGCTTCTCAGCTAGATGGCTGCTTGTTTACCTTCAAGCCTTTAAGACCCTTAAATGAGAACTCACGCCTAGCACAAAGAAGCCAAGATAGAAATTCTAGTCATATGGACAAAAGCAACATCACAGAAAGCAGAGGTCAAGATGAGCACATGTACATCTAGAGCATACCCTACATACAGGTAGTCACAGAAAAGCGTCACCTTAAACCCATAAACTGATGGTCTAGGACTTCTACTTCAACCCCAGCTTTTCAGCAATGTCTCAGGATGTCTAGTTGGGCAGAAGGTAGAACATATCATTAATTCTAAATGATGGGAAATTAGAGAAGCAGGAGTTGATGCAAAGTTCTTCTTGACAAAATAATTTACA
>PVJH01003488.1:0-141450 GCA_004026705.1 Nesogale talazaci
TAATGATCTCTAATTGCCCGTGACATCAGTGATTTGTTGAGTTGCTTCTGTATTCTGTTAGGTAATCTTTCTTTAGAATGGACACAATTATGCATCACTTCAATCAGTTGGCCAGATAACTTTCTTCCAAATTTCTTGACATTCACTAGTGAGTCCTTCCAATGTTGTGTCAATTTGCTCAAACATTCCAATTAGTGTTCCACCAATATTAATGTGTTCAGCCTGTGTTTTTGCTAATGACTTAGTGCAGCTTGAATTTCTTCTGTCAAAACTATTTTTTTTTAATTTTATCTGAACCTATTGAAAAGACTGAATGTTGATTAAGTTTTTTGGTACAGGAATTCTGTGTATTCTGTCTTTCTTTGTTGATGCTTCGTTCATTATTCAATGTTTACCCATATAGCCTTTTAATCCTTTTTAATTTTCAATCTAGTTCCCCCCTCCCCACACACACACACACACACCTGTTCTTTTACTTTGCGATATACAGAACACGGTTTCCCTTTTGAAATTTCTAACTCTGAAAATTTGAACATTGTATTATAATACTTTGATTTCTTAAACTTCCTTTTGAAATTTCCCCCAGTTCTTTTTATTCATCATTTCTTCCACTTTTTTTAGCTAGTGAACATTTCAGAACAAGTGTCAGGGTCTTTTCTGACTATAGTCCTCTTTCATTCTTGTATTTTTAATGACCTTTTGCTTCCTTCATTTGTGATGTACTTTATATTATATCTATTCTTTGGTCATTAGTACTTGGGTCATCAAATCTGTTCTTGAGATGATCTCTAAATTCAGTTGGGATATATTTAAAAACCATTATTTGGTTCTCACGGATTTTTGAATTTTTTTGCAGCCATAACTATAAATTGCATATGAGAGAAATTGATGACCTTTCCACAGCCAGCCCCTGTTGTCTTGCTTTGGATGATGAAAATAGGCTGCTCAACCATGTCTTTCCATAGATACAGTCCATTTTATTCTTGTGTATTTAATCTACTGAGCTCCACATGTAGACTCAACATTGCATTGCTGGTGAAAAAAAGTTATTTGAAAAGCAGTTGTCATTTTTCTTACAAGGTACTTTCATTTGATCTCCAGTTAGTTTCTATCAGCAAGCCCATATTTTCCGACTTCTAATTCTTCCTCTTTGTTTTCAATATTAGCATAGCAATCATATTAGATGAATTTTAAAGTGTTCTAATCCTTCAAACTGAAGAAGCTGATAGAATTCTTTGATTTCTTCATTGGCTGTAGTAGTTAGCTTCAGTAAATGTGGGTAATAGTTGCATTCGCTGGTCTTCAATGTAAGCAATAGGTAGACAGAATAGAGATAACGGGAGGATTGTCCCCATCAAATGCCTATGCTAAACAAAAATTAAATGTCCAGGTCACAATAAAGGGGTTGGAAAGAACTCCGGCCACATTAAGACCCCGGTGGGAAAATCCAGAACTGGACATACACAAACCCTAGCCACCTAGACCCAGGTGGAAGCCCACTGGGCACACCCACATTAGGCACCAGCAATATCACCTCTCACAGGTGTCCCTAAATTTAACCAATAAGGCTAGCCAGTACCCTCAACCACACCCCGCCTCAAGAGGGGATATGAGAGGATTAATACCCCCACAGAGGGCAGGGCTTCCCCTCTTGCTCCGGTGTTCTCTTGCAGAGGGTGAGGAGTGGGGACTGGAGGTGGGTGGGAGGCAGGTGTTGAGATTCTTCCTGCGTGTGGGCAGGCACTTGACCAAGCGCCCTCTTCTTGGGATTCCCTGCTCTTGGGCGCTCTCTACACTTGGGTTCAGCATGCATTTCACATGGCTTTTTGTGATCTCCTGATGTTGCAAGATCCCCGCATGGCTGCCATGCTTTTCAGAGAGAGCGTGTACCTTTGGAGTTGCAATACTTCAAACTTCCCCTCTCCCTCATAAAAGCTACTTGGATTACAAAAGACTTCTGCCGCATGAATTCTTTCAGCATTAAATCACATCAGGGACTTAACATAGGTATATAAATATTATGCAATCACAGGCAGTATTGTATTTCAAGAGATTTTTTTAAAGTTCTTTTTCCTGATGGATGTAATGACTTTCTACTTCAATTTGTCCTGCTGCCCTACTAGGCCATGTGGTTGTCCGATTTGAAATGGCCAATCCCCCATCCACCATTCACTTCCTATAGGTCCATTTTGTTTTTGATAAATTACAAATTTCCTAGAATTGTGATTTGGACACTCCATATTTTGGGTGTGAATAGATGTTTTCAGTTATATTGCCTCATTTTGAGCCATGTTCTCCATCAGCAAATAAAGATTCTAAAAACTGTTCCTTATACTATGAAAGTCAACTCTGCTTTGAGGAAGCAGTTGTTCTCCAATGCATTTTGAGTGTCTCCTCACCGGAGACACTTTCATCTCATCTTTCAGCATTTTATCAGACAATTTTATGATGCCATTTGCAAAGCTTTGAGTAGTTTTGTAGTATTTCAGAAGCTCTTCCTTCTTTCTAGTCTGTTCATAGTCCCTGGATGAACCTAAGTCATGCCAATGAGGGAAAGGGAAGTTTCAAGTATTCCAAAGGTGCCCACTCTCTCTGAAAAGCATGCCATGCAAGGACAGGAACTTGATCATCATAGGTGACCCTGCCGGCATAGAGGATGCCAGTGATGCAGAATGCAGCATCAGAAGGACATGCAAGCTACATACGAAGGGGACCCATTTGTCTTTAGCAAGAAGAAAAGTAGGGTTGAAAGTGAGGTTGGGCTACCCTACTGAGACCAGACCAGCCTTGGTACTGGTACACACAGAAATAGTGTACTAGTATAAGGGAGCACTAATAATAATGATTTAAATCAAAACATTAAAAAGCTCCATCAAGAGCTAATGTCATCTTACAGATAAAGGAATATGGTCAGCTCTAAGATCCAAAAGGGATCCAGTAAAAGTTTTAAATTTATATGTCATTTAACCTGCATTTCCAGAAGTGGTAGTGTATTTATTATATTTAGTAGGGCCAGCTAAGGATTTTTTTCCTAATTCAAATGTTACTCAAAAAACCTCACTGCTTTTGAGTCAATTCTACCTCCCCGTGACCCCCTATGAGAGAACGGAACTTCTCCTGTGCTTTTTCAAGGCTGTCACTTTTTGAGAGCAGAAACCCTCGTTTTACCCCCATGAATATTTCCAACTTCAGACCTGTAGCTGGTACTCACAAGAATAATCCACTACAGGACCAGGATTCCTCTTAAGAATTACTAGGAAGTAAGTGTCCACTTATTTCACAAGTTTTTGCATAGAACTTAGTAGAGGCCAGGCATTGTTACAAGCACTTAACAATTATTTCTCTCAAGTAAAAATAAAGAGGAGACTTCAAAATTTTCTGGGGAAAAATATGTTACTTTTTCATGCCACTTTCTCATACTCTTAGACACTCCCTTCTGATGCCATCTTTATTTTGTGGATGATGAATCTGAGCAGGGAGAATGAACATGAACCAACCAAGACAGAGCAGCACAGCTGGGCAGCACACTCAGCCTGTCTCCTCAGTAATTCAAATAGTAGAAGGGATTAGGGATAACTTAGGTGTATAAAATTTTCTTACAAAACTAGGAAAAGTAAAACACCTTTTTTTTTCTTAAATGGAGACCCAAAGCCCATTGTAGGCAACTGGGTATTCTCTTACAGACGGATGTGGGGGAAAGAGGCAAACCAGTCAGCATACAGTGTAGCAATGATGAAGCATACAAATTTCCTCTGGTTCTTTAATGCTTTCTCTCCCCAATTATCATGATCCCAATTCTACCTTACAAATTTAGCTAGACCAGAAGATGTACACTGGTACATGTAAGAACTGGAAACACAGGGAATCCAGGACAGATAAACCCCAAGGGTCCCAAATGAGAGTAGAAATACCAGGAGGGTAAGGGTAAGCTGTAGAAGGGGGGATCGATTACAATGATCTACATAAACCCCTCCCCCCTGGGTGAGGGACAACAGAAAAGTGGGTGAATGGAGACATCAGACAATGTAAGTCATGAAAGAATAATTACAATTTATAAATTATCAAGGGTGAGGGACAGAGAAGAGGGGGAGGTGGGGGGGAGGAAGAAGCTGATGAGAAGGACTCAAATAGAAAAAAAATGTTTTGAGAATGACGATGACAAAAAATGTATAAATGTGCTTGACACAATTGATGCATGAAATGTTATGAGGTGAAAGGGCTATCAGCAAAATTATTTTTTTAAAACGTTTTCTATTTTTACTAGTTTCATGGGAAAATCTATATTCCTAAGTTATTCCTAGTCCCTTCTGTTATTCGAAGTACTGAAGAGACAGCCTGAGAGAGTCCTTAAATAGAGACCCAATGTCTGCCTTAATACTAAACCTAACTTCATATATAAATATATTTACATAGGTACATGCCTATAGTTAGACCTCTGTGAATGCCCTTTGCCTCCTAGTTCTTTCCTGTATTTCCATTTACTTTCCTTTTCTTCCACGATTATGTTCAGCCTTTATTTGGGTTCCAGTGATTCCTCTCAGTTACATTTCCCTTGATCAAGCCCTACCAAGTCTCCTCCTCCTTCCTCGCCATCAATTTTGGATCACATGTTCTTCCTTCATCCCTGAGTTTGTTAACACCACTTCCTTTCCTCCTGCCTCTGCCTATTTACAGCCATTTTCAATATTGCCATTCTCTGTTTCTCCTTTTAAAGTTAAAATTGTTCCACTAACTTTGCTTTCTTTTTTGGAAACTGTAAAGAGTACATCTCTTACCACCACCACACCTTACCACAACTCTCCACTTATACACTGTTTTCATAGTTCCAGGCTTTCTGAGGTGGGAAAACCTTGATTGATTTAAAACAAGCAAACAAACAAATGGGCATTCAAAGTTCAGTTCATATAAAGAAAGTCTCTCAGTGAATATCTTGGACTCAGCCCTTCTCTCCCAAATTTCTCTGTGTTCATTTTATGGGCAGAACTTTTCATAACTGTCATTCCCATCATCAGAAGTGTGCTACCACCCCAGGTAACTGCATGAGGAATGGAGTCAAACCCAAAACATGTATATATATATATATATATATATATATATATATATATATATATATATAAACATGGTGCTGAATTTTAGGTAATGGTTCTTTCTAATGTTCTTTCTCCTCTATCATTATTAAATTTATTATCTCAAAATGGATGTCATACAAGTGATTTCTTCTTTTGATCAAACCTTAAGGGACTTTCATTATCATTTTTTACTCAAATATTCAGTACACTCTAACAGAACTCAGTACATTTCTTATGATCATTTTAAATTTAGGCTGAAGAATTATAGGTGTTTTTTCTCTAAATTTGAATACATAATGCACAGCCCTCAATATATGCTACAAATAAGAATAGTATTCATTTAAAATACCTTTCAGTGTTCTCATTCTATATTAAGTTTACTCAATTTTCTGTAACACACTTAAAGACTTGGACACATCAAAATATTGCTGGGTGGATCTATGGTTTCTGTCACCCACGGGTAGACAGAGTCCAAGGAAGGAATCTCTTGCCTCAGTATATTCTCACCTCAAATATTTACTCTGGGTAGGTTAAAACTTTGGGAGAATCCTTACGGCTTCTTTTAGACTTAAATCTCATGATAAGCTGTCAACAGAAATGCAGGCAATTCCTGTCCACCCAGAGGAACCTCAGAAGAAAAGCCTCATGATTTACTACTGAACAATCGTCAGAGTAAAAATTATGAACACCCAACCTAGGGGGACAATGGGGAAGGTGACAGCCACAAATCCATCTGCAGAGTATGTGGACAGAGACACTGGCAGATCTAGTTACAGGCAAGTGTCTTCATCAGCCTTCCTATACCTGTGCAATCCTGATTATGCTGGCTTGAACCTGACACTTGGCCAGTTGACTACCCTATAGAAGCTACTTGAATTTATTCTGGGTGCAAGTATTTCTTACTGGTTCCATGACAGAAATTCCATGCTTTTTAAAAAAATTATTATTATTGTTAGGACTCTTTTCCTTCTTAGGTACTATGAGTATTTTTGTCCTTATAATATTTTTACCCTTACCACCTTAGTTTAACTTTGGTTTTTCATTGGGGGTTTTTGTTGCTGCTGTTGTTGGGTCTCCCACTTGTGAAACACAGGAGGGGAGAATTCATAATATTGGTAAAGGAAGAACGGGATATAGGGCATCAGCATTGGTGAGGTGGGGTAGGTACAAGGAGAGAAAGGGGATTTGTGGAGTGACTAATGAAGACTGGAATGAGGAGTGGTGGTGGGGACACTAGAGTGGATTGTTGCATAAATCATGCTACTGGTGCTTCCCCCCCATACCAATGGAAATGGGGGGTGATCATATGATTTTCTGTCATATGATTGAATGATTGAACTGTTGAATTATATGACACATAAATTACTTGCCAATAAAATTTTTGGGAAAAAAAAGACAATGCTACAGAGCACAGCTCAATTCTGACCCATATGGGGTTAACAGGAGTCAGAGAGGACTAACTTGCAATTGGAAGTGGATTAATAGCATCCAAAGCTGGAGTATTTCCAGGATAATGACAAAACAAAATTGTTTTCTTTTTTTTTTCTTAATAAGTGACAGGCTTTATCTGTACTTTCTAGTTCTTGTTTTGTGGGTATTCTACCCTCATTTGTATAGTATCAGCTATACTGTGAGAATTTGGGAGAAGAAAAGTAATGACTGCACCATACTGGGCTGTTACACCAAAGTGTCAATTTGGCCATAATTTATCTTTAAATTTTTAATACTTTCTATTGGATAACTCATCCCTTTTCTTATCATTCAGTTTTCATCTCATCTATTTCAAAACGATTTCCAAGTGTATGCCTCATGTGTCCGTGAAATTTTCCAACTGCTTAACTGAAGTGTTGACAGAATTTTTCATTTTATTCTCACATAATATTCAGTGTCTGCTCTCTGCAGGATACAAAGTATGAGTTAATGGTGTACCTAACATGACCTTTAAAAGTGCCCTAGTCTTGAGATGTGCAATGTGTAGAGGAAGTAAAGATAAATACATGCATGAAAAGCATAATGCAAAATAGTACATGGAAATTACATAGAAATATGCAAACCCTTGCTAACGCAAAGCTTTATAGGCCATTGAACATATCTTGGATTAGTAGAAAGAAAGTGAAATGGTCCTTTTCCTGCCCCAAGACAGACATTGCCTGATGAAAATGCCTCATATGCACACTGATAATGATAATATAAAGTGAGAAATCTATCAGCAGGAGGAAAAACATGGTCTCCTTGACAACTGGGAGTGTTCCTTACACACAGACAAGCCCCTAATAATAATTTTCCCTGAACCCGAAGGTCAAAACATGTGTGTACTTCCTGGTGACAATAAATTGAAAGGTTTTAAAATCTGAAATGCCATGTGAGATATTACCTTTCTTCCTCCTGAAAAGCAGGAATGTCCTTCCTGCTGTATTCAACTCTGCTTGCCTCTTCACCCTTCAAAGTCTCTGCTGGAAACTATGGTAAAGTTGGCCTCCTTTCTGTTTACTTTCCCTATGCCATCAGAAACAGCATTTCTTGGTATTTCTGTTGAAAAGACTTTTATTTGGCTTGTGGCACGCTGTTCTCTGGCCATGGGGTGCATCCATAGGGAGGGGCAACAGTGGGGAGAACAAAGTAGTAGTAGACAGACTGGCAATGGGACCTCAGGCAGAGTGCACCAAACCAAGCCACACGTAATATTTTCCCAAGGCCCCAAATGTCTGGATTTTGTCTTGCTTGAGGACAGGGAAATAAAGACAAATGTCAAGACGGTTGAGTTTAAAAGATAGAACTCTTTGGTGGCCTGTGTTTCAAGCTTTTTAAAAATGTCTTAGAAGGCATCATTGTAAATAAACATGTTCAAGGAACTTCCATGCATACATGCAGTGACTATGTTTTGTTTTGTTTTGTTTTTCCAAACAGGGCCTCTGAGTTTCACAAATGATGCCTCTTAAAACTGAGCGAAGAGAAGAACAAGAATGACCACTAAAAAGGAAAAGTCTTTGTCATCATACCTATTTATTTATTTATTTCATTACTAAGTACATAGCAAAGCAGATAAAAATGAAATGTGTCATTTTACTATTCAAAAGGTTCTGCGATGGATGTAGAAATATGCAGGCCTTCCACAACACCTTTTCTCAGCATTTGGAACCTGTTCTCTCTCCTGGGGTGTGTTTTTCCCTTGGCTTTGCCTTGTCCTATAATTTGACAGCTACTCCAAGCCAACAAATTCAAATAGTTTTCAACATTACTTGGTGACAATCCAATTTTGAACTCTTGAAGAAACCAAAAGCCAAAGATATAAAAAGATCAGTGGTAAATTTGCATCAGAGACATACTATTCATTTCTGTCTAGTATTCATTGGTGCTATAATATTGTACATGTATATATAAACACACATACATCTATATTGATATAGCAATGTATAGATATGTGAATATACATACACATTGTCCTTGACTTAAGATATATTTAAGTTAGAATGAATTGCACTTTGGGCCATCTTTGGCTATTGTTGTACATCTTATCTTTTTTTGGTGGGGGAGGGGGCATCACTGCCCTCTGGTCGTCATGGAAGCTACCCAGCGCTGCTCCTGAGAGTCGCCGCTGGATTTGAATGGCCAAGCCCAAGGGCCGCAGTCCCACACTCAACCATTTACGCCACCGGAGCTCAGCCCCCATCTTATCTTTAATGATAATGATGAAACTGCCACCAAGTCAATTCCTTGAGGACCTTGTAGGACAAAGGAGAACTGTCCCTTTGGTCTTCCGAGGCTATGATCATTACAGAAGATTGCCACACCCTCCTGCTGCATGCACTGCACACAAAGTTACACTGTGTCTGTGTTTCTGTGTAATATTTCCTACCCCCACAGAGAGATTGCTGTGGCAAGTAGCTGAGGCCACATCTCTACCTCTCTAGCATTCCTGTTGCCATGAAACTGAGTTCAGAAATATCTTCCTTCTTCATGCTTTACCTATTCTTGTACTAGCTCTTCTCCTCCCACACCACTCTTCTTCTACGTTAGGTTCAATGATTCATTACAAAGGGCACACAGAACTGACAAATAATACTTATAGTTAAGGGGGTTTATTCAGGAACTTAACAGGTAACCACAAGTCAAGATCAGTACACAGTAAGGACGTAGTCATGACCCAGAGCAACACCTCTCTTCAGCCAGAAGCCAAGTCTCTCTGCCTGCTCCTCAGCCTCTCAGTCATAATAATAAGCCCAAATGAGTTAATAGATTTAAATGATGGTGCTAGTGAAGAATATTCAAAGTACTGCAGCTTGGCAGAAGAAAAATGAATCCCTTTTAGAAGAAGTACAGCCAAGATGCACGTAGACTTCTCCACGTGTTATCAGAAGAGCCTAGTTCTTGGAGAAGGGCATCATGCTTGATAAAGTAAAGGGTCTGCAAAAAGAGGAAGACCTGAAAGACCTGAACTGACAAGGTGATTTGAATAATTGGCTCCGACATACTAATTGTGAGGATGGTGGAGGGTACGTGATTCGTTCTGTCGTACACGAGACGGCGCAGAGTCTGAGCTGACTCCACAGCACCAAACTACAACAATAATATACATAATGTATAATATACTATAAACTCTGTGGAGCACTGTTATTAAAATAAATCCTTTGGCAATTGACCTTACAGAATTCATGTCAGGAGGAGAGTGGGCAGAGTGCTTGTGAAGCTATTCAAGCTATGCTATGTCAAAGCAGTTTCATGTGCACTGAGAAGTAGACCTATTCCTGAATTCTACCTATGCTGCTTCATTATGTGAACTTGGACAAGATATTTAATCTTCTGGGCTCAATGCTTATATGAACTGTAAGGATCATAATGGTCACCAACTGTGGAAGAAGCACAGCAGCCTATGTGATCATGAGGTGTCAGTGGGATTGGGTATCAGACATCAAAAAACAACAAATCATATATTTGTGAATAAGGGGGAGTGTGGAGTGGAGACCCAATGTCCATCTGTAGGCATCTGGATATCCCATAGAGAAGGGTTGTGGGAAGGAGACAATTCAGTAAGGGGGCAGTATAGCAATGATGAAACATACAATGTTCTTCTAGTTCTTTAATGCTTCCACCACCACTACTATCATGACCACAATTCTACCTTAAAAATCTGGCTAGACCAGAGAATGTACACTGGAACAGGTAAGAAGTGGAAACACAGGAAATCCAAGATAGATAAACCCCCCAAGACCAATAATGAGAATAGAAATACCAGTAGGGGAAGGTAAGGTAGAAAGGGGGAACCAATTTCAAGGATCTATATATAACCCGCTCCCTGGGGCTCAGACAGCATAAAAGTGAGTTAAGGGAGAGATTGAACAGTGTAACACATGACAAAATAATAATAACGTATAAATTATCAAGGGTTCATGAGGGAAGGAAGGTGGGGGAGGAAGGGGAAAATGAGGAGTTGATACCAAGGGCTCAAGTAGAAAGAACATGTTTTGAAAATGATGATGGCAACAAATGTACAAACATTCTTGACACAATGAGTGCATGTATGGATTATGATACGAGTTGTACAAACCCCCAATAAAATGATATTTAAAAAATCACCGACTGGCAGTGGGGTGATTATGAGTTGGATTGCTAACCGCAAGAGCAGCTGTTACAAACTAGGAGTCACTCTCTGGGAGGAAGACCAGACTCTCTCCTCCTGTGAGCGGGCAGAGTCTTGGAAAGCCACAGAGGTTGTTTCCCCCAGTTCCGTGGGGTCGCTCTGAGTCAGAATCCCCTCGGTATCAGTGAGCATACATTTGACTTTGACTTTGAGTTGAATTTATGTGAGGATAATATTTAATCACATAGGCAAATCATCTTGCAGAAAAGATGGCTCATAGCAGGAACTCAATAATCTTATGTGTTATTTATTCTTTATCCCACCTTCATTTGATACCCTAGATTTACCCCAAAGGATAACCATCATACACTGCAAGAATAGAAGTGCTCTCCTGGGAGGTCTCCAAGTTAGGATGTCTAATTACTTTGTCTTCCACTCTGTAATGCCAATGAGTTCACCACGGGTATCATCCCAAAGTCCATAGGGTTGTTTAGTTAGAGACCAGGAAAATCAGCCCCATTTTATTGGTTAACTGATCCTTTCTTTGAATGGTGCTCTTTGTATATATCTTTGTAGGAGTCCCAGAGACGTTGCGGTTATGCTTTCGGCCACAATACACAAGGTCAGCAGATCGAAACCACCATCTGCTCCTCCAGGAGAAAGATCAGGCTTTCTAAGTTAGGCTCCCAACCCCACAGGGAAGCTCTGCTCCATCCTATAGGCTTGCTATGAAGCACCATCATCTCATTGGCCGTGTCGGGGTTTTTCTGTACTTATCCTTGTGTCATCGTCTTTGGTTTTAAAAACCATGTTTACCATGGAAGGGAATAAAAAGAGTTCATTTAGTCCATCCACCTATCGAGCAAATCAATTCCACTTTTCAAACCAACAGTTCTATCACTTTGTAGAATTGGATTTTTGTCCTCTCTCACAGAGTCAATAAATGAAGTTCTAATATAGCCGATGCAGTGAAAATATAATTAAATTCTCTGTCACTGACTGCCCAAACAAAACTAGTGTCCTTCCATTTAGCCAGTGTGAAGAATTATTTTTTCCATGAGCTTTGGTTTCCTAGCAACATGCAGTTTATTTATGTGTCCACAAAAGGGACTTGAATTTAATAATGATGGTATCATGACCCAGACATGAACTTGATCAAAGGTTAAAACGTACCAATCGACTTTTTTCCAGTAGACTTGTAGATGGAGATCCAGGATGATCCTTTCCAGCAGAAACCTGTTCTGGTCTGTTTTCAGCTCTACAACACACTGCATTCTACAGGAAGCATGAAGCTCTTGCCAGTTTATTTTAGTAACAAGGAGTTAAAGATTTTGTTCAGCTTTTTGCTCATGAGAGAAAGGATTTGGCCCAGGCTTCATCTAGACTTGTGGAACAGTTTGATAAGGATTGGCCCAGTAACAAAGTAAAACATTTGCCAAAACAATGAATGTTTTCATGTTTGTCTTGTATGATTGGTCTTTTTGTGAATTTTTCTAGCACTCCATATTTCCGCTGTGATTTTGAGACTTAAAACTTTCATTACTTTTGAGGTAATTCCTTTTGTTCCCTCTGCAATATCTCCCTTTACCATCACCATTTAAAATTTCATGTGTGAGAGAAAAGCTAGTACCTAGAAATTGCATGCATCTCAATGCCTGTGGCCAGTCAACACAAAGATTAAGACTTAAGTGGCTAATTTTTCTCTCCTTGTTTTAATTGGATATGGCCTGATGGTGGAACTAAATTTCCTACCTTCTCAGCTTTATCTTGGATGAATAGACTGAATGCATGGGACACAATTGAGCAACAGGGCCAGTATTGTTGTTCTTGTTATTTTGGTGAGAAAATGCTGCACATGGAGGAATACTTCCAGGAATGGTCTGAAAAAAAATTTAGATGGTCCTGGCTTTTTGTTTGTTCTACTGACTGACATTTTCAGCCTTGTGTGTTCTTCTCTTGTAATATATTAATCATAGCATACACTTTATGTAGATGTGTGTTGCTGTTATGCAGTGCCATGGAGTCAGCTCCAACTCAGAGCCTCCCCGGGCACAACAGAAGGAACCACGTGTCCTGCACCATCTGCACAATGATGGCATTGCAACCTGTGAATCGAGCCACCTTCTCAATCCAGCTCGTAGAGGCCTGCTTCTCTTTTGCAGGCCCTCTCTGAAGGGCCTTTCCCAAGGCCTTGTCTCTCCTGATAATGTGTCCAAATGAGAAGTCTCACCATCCTGAATTCCCTGGAGCATCCTGGCTATACGTTTTCAAAAACAAATCTGTTTTTTCCTTCTAACCAGTCCACAGTACTTTGCATACTCTTCACAGCCGCCATAATTTAAATCCATCCACTCTTGTCTGGCCTTGCTTATTAACCGATGAGCTTTTACATACATGTGAGGGGATTAAAAACTCCATGTCTCTGGTTAGGAGGACGTTAGGTCCTCCGCATGACATGGATGCTCTTCCACACTGTGCAGAGGTAAAGCAGGCTTGCCCATGGCAGCACATGATTTGATTTCATGATTGCTAACTTCCAGGAGCATTGGTCATGAATTCAGGAAACTCGACATCATTGCCAACTTCAAACTTTCCCCTGTGTTTCACACTAGTATCTATTGGGTCAGTTGAGAACAGTTTTGTTTTCCCTACATTGAGTTATAATCCATACTAAAGTCCTTGATCTTTGTCAACAAGTGCTTCAAGTTCTCCTTCCCTTTAATGAGCAAGATTGTATCACATGCAGATTGCAAGTTTTTAAGTAAATCAGGTTCTTAACAATCATTTATTATGTGAAAATATATGGCAAAAAAGAGGCTAGTTACTCAGGCTAATATTTTCTTGATGTTCAGCCCAGAATGAGCATAGTTCCTGACAATATTTTATTTAAAAATCTTATGAATCCTGGTCACATCACAGAGTATTAAATTTAATATTTAATGTTATTACAGAATTTCCAAAATTGAAATGGTGGTCAGGAAGAAAAGAATGTTATTTTCACAACTGTGGCCGTCTGTGCTTATGTTAATTTCATTATTGAGATGTAGGGTGGTATCTAGCCTGTTAATCTGGAGATAGCCATGGAGTAGCCAATGAGGCCTCTGTGTGGGTATGGCTTTCTCCTGAAACATCTGGGAAATCTCATGATATTTCCCTCATGGAGATGAAAATCCATCACTCCAGTTGTTGGGAGTGAGTCTCAGAGAGGATGAATTATGGACAAGACAAGATGGCAGTGTCCAAGCTGCTGCAGGAGCTGGAGGAGAAGCCACATGGCCTTGCCCTGATGGAACCAGACCTCTGAAGCTGGAGAAGCCATGGGGAGACTCCTGCCAGCGATGAGCTGCTTCTGCCACCACTGGATGCTGTTGATGGACTCTGAGCCCGGAAGCAAGGAGCCATGAGGGGACCCCTGCCAGCACCAGGACTCTGCACCCACTGACCAGTGACTTTGTGAGTTGGAAGGAGACTTTATAGACAGATATTGGGCTTATAGGTTAATATCGGACTTATGATTTTGTACTGGACTGAATTGGGATGCTTTCTTAACGTCTTATTTCTTTTATATATAAACCTTTTTCTTATATCAATATGCGTGTCTGTAAATTTGTTCCTCTAGTCTACCTGGACTGACACAACAACGATGCATTCTGTTTAAGACAATGAATTTGCCATGGACTACATTATTCGCTTAGGATTCCTGATGATTCTCTGAGTTAAACACCAGGAACCTTGCTAACCAAAATATCTGCAATGCAAATCCATCAGTCTTTCTACAGAAGAAAAGTAGGGTAGTCTGTGCTTGTAAAGATTTATTCTCTCAGAAGTCCTACAGAGCAGTACTATATTGCCTTACAGTGTCATTTTGAGTCAGACCCTCTAGCAGTGGGTTTGTATGATTTGCTATGCTTTGCACCTTTGCTGCTAAACACAATGAGCTTTTCAAGGAACATTAGGAATTCCCTCATCTTGAATGTGATCTGCTTGTCTAGCTAATGCCATTAATCAATATTTAGAGTATAGGTTCATGAACAAAGTTTCTTTAAATTAATTTTGTTCCTAGAGATATTTTTTAAAAGAGGAGAGGGGAAAGAGAAAGAAAGATATTTCCATTGTCTAATATTAGTCTTATTGCCATATTCATCATTAGACTAGTGCTCTACCTCCAAAATATTTTTATTATTGCATTATTGTAAATATATTAAGCCGGCAATCTATGCATGAAATGCCCAAAGGCTTGATTTTGACTAACAGGTCATTGTCACTAACCACTTCTAGTTTACCACAGTTATCTTTAGAATGTAGGCCCCTGGGATTTGGATGAGATTCAAGATTCTCAGAATTTTGGTCAGGCAAATGGTTAAAGTTAAAGCTTTTGGCTTCCAAAGGTTGCAGGTTAACATGTATTCTAAGAGTCTCAAAGAAAGATCCACCAGTTTTGGAATAGCAATAAAACAACATCATGGATTTGACCACATCTGCTATCTTGCATTCAGCCTCTAGAAGTGGTAAGCACTCAACACAAAACTGTTGAGTGAATAAGTGAACGAATGGATTAAGACATGGAAAAGCATTTAGTAAGTCATATTGTAGTGAGGAGAAAGTAGTTAGAGAGTAGAAGAGATGTTAGGGAAATTTTGCTAGAAAGGAGAGTTGGCAGTGGCCAAGCCAACCGCAGTAGCAATAGAATCTCAGGGTGGATGTTTCCGTGGGTTTAGCAGTCTTAGAGAACTGGTTCCTTCAATGTGAGCAAATTTAGAATTATAGGTAAAGGGAACAGCAGATCGTGTTGAGATTTGAAGCAAATGAGAGATTAGAAATCAGAATATTAAAGTCATATGCTAAAAGAGAGTTTATATTTTAATTGGAGAAACAGGTGTGACAAGGTCATATTTGCACTCCTGAAAATTGGTCTTCAGTCTCTACATACTGAATATGTATTTTTTTTTCCATTTTACAAGTCACCGTCTTGTTGTCTTCCTGAACTCAAGACTCATATGTTCAATTTCCTTTTTGACAACACTTCTCTGATGTTTGAGGGGCAATCTTTAACTTAACTTGATCTCTGGGGAGCTATTGTCCTCCCACGACCCTAATCTTGGTCCTTCCACCTTGGTCTCCCAAATTTAGTACAATATTGGCATCATCATTCATGCAGTCTCAGGCCAAAAGCCTTGATCAGTAGTAATGATCATTAGCTAACTATGCCCCTTTTCTCACATCCTTCTAATTAATCCATTAATTCTGCTCAGAACTCTATCTCAAACAGAGTTACTTTCTACTATATCCATTGCTGTGGAGCACAGTCAAGTCGCTCTTATACCTTGTCTAGGTTATTGCAGAAAGTCTCTGGATTCACTTCTCTGTGACCAGTTCTGCTCTCTCTCAACTCTACTCTCACAGGGTAACCTAAAGCCCATGCTGGGAATTTAATAAAATCCTGTTTTTCCCTGCAGCACAACCCCAGAATTACTACTTTCATACTTAAAATAAAAAGTTCACCCCCTTTGACCACGTCCAAGAACTTAACATGAATAACCTTTAGTTGTGCCTCTGATCCATGTTTTAATCCATCTTATTTTTGATCATGCTATTCCAGGCACTTCCTTGAAAATAGAAAATTGAACTGACAACAGAGGCCTCACCTTACTCTTCACTTTTCCTGGAGTTCCTTTTGAACTACCTGACATACAAATATTTTGTTCCTTTGCTTTGTTCGGGTCTCTGCCAAAGTGTCACACTTTTAGAGAAAATAACAGTATTGATTCTAATGGTATTTGTATTGAGTTTTCTTTTCCTAATTTACTAAATTATAATTGCTATTCAATAAACTAAATATAGATGGGTAAGTCAAAAGTATTTCTACACAATCATAGAAACTGTTTTCAATAAAATATTAAACATGAAGCTATTGGTTTTGCTTTTCTTTGCTTTACTTAAATAATTTTATTGGGGCTTCCTACAAATCATCATAATTCATTCATACATTAATTGTAGGCAAAGCAATTTGTACATTTGTTGCATCGTCATTCTCAAAATGTTTTCCTTCTACTTAAGCCATTGGTATTAGCTCCTCTCCACTGCCCCTTCCTCATGAGCCCTTGATAATTTATGGATCACTATTATTTTGTCACATTACACACTGTCCGATATCTTTCTTCACCCACTCCCCTGCTGTCCATACCCCAGGTAGGTTTTTCGACATATCTTTTTTTCTAAGTCTATATGCTTCTAAAGGTGATGTCTCATCCTTCTCCAAAGAAGTTTGCAGTCTTTGATTTACAACAATCAAAATGGCATCCTTCAGGAACACAGATCATATTCCTTTTCCATGTACTTCAAGTTTGGGGAACAAAAAGAAGTGTGAAGAGGTAAGATTAGGGCAGTGGGAAGGCTTCCTAATGGAATTGTCATAAGAAAGCCCTTGCTGCACTTCAAAGAGGAGCACATTTTTTGGCACATGATATCTGGCCTTTTGTTCACTAATGCAGCTTTTAATCTTATAAAAGTTTCTTCAGAATAAGCCCTAATGAGTGTGTTGTGCATTTTGAGAAAATCTGTCAAATTTAGTCCTTTTGCTACTCCAAAAAGGTGTTGTTATAACCTTTTAAGATGACCTCTTTCATGTCTTGAAGGTGTAGAATTAAGTTAGCAGATGGTCATTGGGCCTCTACTGAAGTATTCCCTCAATGCAAGAACACTTTGTTCTATTAACCTAAGATTCTATGATGCTCACCTTCCCAATATGATCACTGAAGACAAAGTGGGTGTATAAGCAAATATGATGAAGAAACCTGATGTTGCCTGGCTTTCAAAAGATATAGCATCAAAAAAAACCCCAAAAAAACAAAATAAATAAATAAAGATATAGCATCTGATGTTTTAAAGGCTTGAAGGCTTAAAGGCTTCTAACAGAAGCAACAAAGCCTATGTGAAAGAAAAGCATCAGTCTGTATGATCATGAGGTATTGATAGGATCAGGTGTCAGGCATCAAAGAGTCAGAGCAAAAAAAAAAACCCATGTCATTATGAATGAATGAAGGGAGAGTGTGGAGTGGAGGTCCAAAGCCCTTCTATAGGCAATTGCACATCTCCTTACAGAAGGGTGACAGGGAGGAGAGGAATCAGTCAGGGTGCAGTGTAACACTGATGAAACATACAACTTTCCTTTAGCTATTTAATGCTTTGTCTCCCTCCCCTACCCCACACACACTATCATTACCTCCCCATACACTATCATAAGCCAAATTCTACCTTACAAATCTGGCTAGACCAGATTATGTACATGAGTACAGAAAAGAGCTGGAAATACAGGGATACCAGGACAGATAAACCTCAGGACCCATATTGAGAGTAGCCATACGAGGAGAGTAAGGGGAAAGTGGGAGGAGAAAGGGAGAACCAGTCACAATGATCTATCTACAACCTCCTCGCAGGGAGATGGACAACAGAAAAACAGGTGAAAGGAGACATCAGTCCGTGTAAGACATGAAAAAAATATTTTTTAAGCATCAAGGGTTCATGAAGATGGGAGGGTTGGGAAGGGAGGGGAAAATGAGAATCTGGTATCAAGGGCTCAAGTATAAATAAAATGCTTTAAAAATGATGATGGCAATAAGTATACAAATGTGCTTGACACAACAGATGGATGCATGGTTTGTGCTAAGAGCTCCATGAGTCCTCAATAAAATGATTTTTAAAAAAAGATGACTTCTCTGCCTTAAATCTAACTGGCCCCGAAAACCCTTTAGGAAATCATGGCTTCAATTAATCATTGCTTTCTCTATTGTGCTGGTATATCTAAGATTCTTCTCAAGTTGTAGTTCATTCCATAAAATTTTCTTCATTCATTTTTTTTTCTTTCTTTCGAAATAGAGTAATGGAAAGAATAACACTTTGAGATGACGGATCTCCATGTCATGTTTTTAGCACCCATTGAGCTAAAGCCCAGATTTTCCCACGAAATTAGAAATTCTGACCTATGTGAGATCCCTAACTTGCCCTGGTTGGAATCTCCCGGTCATCATCCACCAGCTTCTGGATTGCAGTCAGCGTTTCTCCAGTCCAGGTTGGAGATCTTTCCACTCGTGGCTTCTTTTTGAGGTCTCACCAACCTTTCTTCAGATGCTTGATTCATCTGAAAATGGTTGTTTGATATACGGTAGCATTGTCTTGTACACATTGCAAAGCTTCGATGGCTTTGGAAGAGAGGTACTTGAATTTTGTTTTTAAAATGCTATTAGCCCAATCTTAAAGTCATTTATTTTTCATAGCCAAAAAGTATCTTTTTTTAAGGAACCCTCAGGAGATTAAGACAAATGAATTACTAAAAGAACTTGTCTGTGGCCATCACTGATTGCAGGGACATGTTTAGACACATTTCGTTTGGAGTAAACCTTGGCATGTGGGAACTGGAAGGAGGTCTGGTGGAGCTGTTGGGTAATGACTCACCTCGGGGGTTACCATTCACACCCCGAGCTACTCTTAGAGAGAAAAGTAATGCTATCCTTTTTCCAGAAAGATTGCCAGACCCAGAAATCTTACCGAAGAGTGTGCCCCAAGAAGGGTGACACTTCTCCACATGGTGTGCTGGAACGCTCAAGTGCGGCTGCAAGGCGGACACATACACTTGATCTTGTATTATGCAATACGGTGCACAAGTCTTCATTTCCGAAAGGGGTGCTGAATAGGTGTTTTGTTTTGTTTTCAGAAAGCAGGAAACGGGGCTGAGCCCCGGTGGCGTAGTGGTTGTGCCCAATGGGACTGCGGCCCATTGGGTTCGAGGTTCAATTCCAGCAGCAGCTCTACAGGAGTAAAGGCTGGGCCTCTTACTCCCACCACCAGAGGGCAGTGATGCCCCCCAAAAAAACAAAAAAGAAAGCAGGAAGGTAGGTCAAAGAAGTTTGAAAACTTACATTATAATGGGTAGACATGAGTCAAAAGACTCTGTGGTACTGATTTGGTTTGAGTTTTGAAGCTAATATGAACTGGAGCCTTAGTATTGATATTTTTAACTGACTCTAATATTTTATGTACATACATTAATAAATTTTTAATTTTTTTCTTTTGGGGGAGTGGCATCACTGCCCTCTGGTGGGAGTGGGAGGCCCAGCCTTGTTCCTGGAGAGCTGCTGCCAGATTTGAACTGCCAAGGCAGTGGGTCACAGTCCCGCACTCAATCACTACGCCACCAGGGCTCAGGCAATAAATTTTGACATATCTTAAAAACTTGTTCATATCTTGGAAATATCAGAATAAATTATCTCTGACTGGGTAGGTTCAAACAGATTCTGGAGACTGTAAGCTTGAAGTTCATATGTTTGCAGGCTTGGTTCCTTCTGGAGGGTCTGAAGAAAAAAATCTGTTCCATGTTTTTCTTGTAGTTTTTGGTGGAAATCCTTGATGTTCCGTGGTTTGCAGACACATCATCCCAATCCCTGCCTTGTCATCACTAGATAATCTCCCTCCAGTGTCGGTGTCTCTGTTCACATGTCCCTTTTCTTAAACCCCTCTAGAAAACCTCACTGCTGTAGACATTCTGCCTTGGGCTGCCGATCACAAAACCATCCATTCAAATATCCCACGTTCACCACAGTAGAAAGACAAGCCCGTTTGCACCTGTTAAGAGTTACAGCCTTTGAAACTCAACAGGAAAATTCTGGGTGGCCAGGATTGGAGTCCACTTGAGAGCAGTGAGATTTTGTATGCTTTCTTGCTTGTTTGTTTTTAGAAGTCTGTCTTACCAAGTATGGGGGGTCCATGCTACTACAAAGGGCTAAGCACTGAACCACTAACTGAAAAAGCGATGGTTCGAATGCACCAAAGGCCTCTCTGAAGACAAGCTTTAGTCATTTCCATCTGATGGGTCAAAACCTTGGCAAGTATATGGAGAAGTTCCCCCCTGTGTACGCAAAGTTGTCATGTGTCAGAACTGCCTCAGCAGCAACTAGCCACAGCACTAATCTAGACTTACCTCCCTTTAACTTGCTTATATCAACAAAGACTCAATTTTTCAAATAGAGCTGCATTCACAGATTCTGGGTAGACAAGGAGGATACTATTCAAGCCCATATGCATACCATACTGTAACAAACAAGCAAACAAATGAAAATTTTAAATTATCATAGTATACTTACCAAACTACCTCCTGAAAGAAGAATATGGCTGGCAAGACAAAAGTTGAAGGCAAGGGTTATTTGTGTAAAAGTACAGTTATCAAATAATTAACAGACATAATCTTATAAAATTGTCAGTTTGCCATCTTTTTCTTCCACTTTCCTGGCCACCACTGGTCTGCTTTCTATTATTATCACTTAAGGTTCATTTCCTAGAATTTGACATAAATTATACAATCAGTATAAATTTTTAAAAAGTTTACTAGTTTAATGTATTCCCTATACCAATGTAATGTAATATAGAGAATGCAAACTTTCTGAGGTCATTTTTATATTTGGTTCTCTTCTGTAGGCCCAAATTATAGCATGATGTTTGGACCATGATAGGTATTTATTGAGAGAAATACTGTTGAAAGAATGGATGATTCTGTGGTCAACTGGTGAGCAAGATTCCCACCACGTGAAATATAGACCTAGAATTTTACTTTCTTCTTCACAAAGTAAAAAGTATGAATATAATCCTATCATTTTAGTAAATATACTTGAGTATTAAGTAATAACAGAGCGCTGAGGCAGCTATCGGGTGAGCATTAGACTGCTAACTGCAAGGCTAGCAGGAGAAACCCACAAATCGCTCCATGCGAGAAAGAGGAGGCTAACTTTTGTAAATCTTTATAGCCTCAAAAACCCTCTATAGGGAAAAGGAATCATCTCCAGCACCATGATTTTGGTTTGAGATTTGGTTATTTTAAAGCAGACCACCTAAATAACAGCCTTCAAACTTCTGACAACAGATAGAAGCTTAAGCTGCAGTAATGTTCAAACAATTGATCAAATCTTTTTGAGAATCATTCCAGATAATGTTGACAAAAACCTGTTTGAACTATGAGTCTCTGACTCACAGTTAAGTCTATAACTAATCTCTGTATTGATACAAAATGACCAAACATTTCTTTTTCAGTTATGCCAAAAAGAATCTACAAAGAAGTCAATCTGATTCAACTGTTAATAATTCATATACCCATTCTCTTATCATGCCTGTCTTTTCTATAACACCCAGCAATTCTGTTTCCTCGAAATTAGTATTATCTGCTAATAACTTGTTGCTCTAGATAATTCAATAATGGTTGCAGCAATACACCAAGAGGGAGCAGTCAGAAATTCAAGTCAATTCAGAAAAGACTGTGAATCTAAAGATATCATTACTGACATCAGATGGATTTTGGCTGAAAGCGGAGAAAATCAGAAATGTGTTTATTTGTGTTTTATTGATCGTGCGAACACATTTGGTTATGTTGCTTATAAGAAGTGATGGATAGCATTGAGGAGAATGGGAAATCCAGACTTCAATGTGCACATATAGAAGTTGTACGTGAATCAAGAAGCAGTAGTTTAAACAGCAAATGAATACTTTCTGATTCCGAATCAGCAAAGTTGTGCCATTGGGGTTGTATATTTTCACTATATTTATTCAAACTGTATGGTGAGGTGTTTATGTGACAAGCTGGACTGTGTGATACACAACTTGGCATCAGGATCGGAAGAAGGCTTATTATCAACACGACATATGCAGATGACGCCACCTGGCTTACCAAAATCAAAGAGGACTTGGAAGCACTTGTTGATGGAAATCAACAACTTCAACCTTTAGTATGGATTGCAACTCAATATAAAGAAAATGAGAATCCTTATAACTGACCCCATAAACAGCATCATCATGGAGAAAGGTTTGAAGCTCTCAAGAATTCAGTTTTTCTTGGAACTGCAAACAATGCTCATGGAAGCAGAAATCAAATAATCAGATAATTTATTGCACTGGTCAAATGTGCTGCACACCATCAACTATATGTTTTTTTCCTGTTTTTCCGGCTATGAACCTCAGGATAGATGAGGCTACTACACAGACTACAACAAAAATAAGGGCTCTTAGGGAGTGTGGTGGAGGAGATAGGGGTCACAGGGAGGTGATCACAGGGAGTTCAAGCAGGAGTAATTGTTTTGAAATGGATTTTGGTAGCAATTGTACAATACTGTTTGGTACAAATAGATTACAGAATAGCATGATGTCTGAGTTTGCTGCTAATAAAAGTTATGACAAAATTACATTTTCAGTCCATAGTATGTCCAAAATACTTAAATATTCATTAAAATTCACCTTTCCCCTCCCCAAAACAAGTGTTGAGAGCAAGGATTCACTTTGAGCACTAAGGTGTGCCTGATCCAAGCTGTGGGAGTTTCAATTGCCTTATACGCATGTGCAAGTTAAACCATATATAAAGAAAACAGAAGACAAATTGATACACTTGAATTATGGGGTTGGCAAAGAATTTTGAAAGTATCGCCGGCCTTCAGAAGAGGAAAACAAATCTACCTTAGAGACATAGCCTGAATGCTCCTTGGGAGTGAAGATGCCAAGACTTGGCCTCACATGCTTTGGGCATGTCATCAGGAGAGACCAGTCTTTGGAAAAAGACCTTCTTCGTAAAGCAGAGGGTGAGCAGAATAGGGAAGGCTCTCAACTGGATGAACTGACAAAGTGACAACAACCATAGCCTCGAACGAATCAACAACTGTGAGGACAGCAAAAGCCCAGGATGGGTCTTGTTTTGTGATGAATAGGCACACCGTGAGTTGAAGCTGACTTTAGGAGACCGAACAACTTCATGGTTTCGCAGGAAGCACATTACTCAATAAAGAAGTGTTAGATTTAATGAAAGCTGAGGTAAACTAGGCCTTTATGCTGACATATAGAATTTCACAACAAAGGGTCAAAAAGGGAAAGGCAGAGGGATTAAGAGAAGGTCTCTGAAATCGGATTATCTGACTTGAACCAGAATGTCCCTTTAGTTGTATTAACCTGGGAAGAAATTTCAGCCCCCTCCCTGGTTTTAACATCTGAAAAACAAGAACAAGTCTCTGGTAATAGGAAAAATACATACATTTATATTTATTTTTTCCACCTTTACTCTGACATTTCTCCTAGAAATCTTTAAGAACTTGTCACCTGTAAAAATCTGAGTGTAAACGCTAGATAAAAATGGTCATGGATTTCATGTCCACACCAAGATTTATCAATGAACCCATAGAATAAAAGACCGACCTAATATAAACACTCTTTAATATTGATAAAGGCTATGCAGACACCATTGGGGGATGACCCTCACCAAAATCTCACAGTGTAACACTAAGTCTACTCCTGGAGATTAGCCTACAAGGATCACATAGAATGTATCATCCTCTTCTTTCTGCACTTATGGCCAACAATCATATTTACCAAGAACTCCTCCATGAACTACTATTAATATCTCTAGAAAGATCTATAGCTGATTGTCCAGTTTATCCAATAGGGTTTAGACCACAAACAGTTCTTCTAAAACCAAGAGCCAAAGAACTACTCTGAAACTTGCTATTAAAGTGTCAATATTATGCATGAACTCTAATTCCTTTAAATAACTATAATCACTGTCAGAGCTGGAGGCCCACGTTATCCTGCATGTAGAAACTGCATCCACAGCATTTCTTCCTGGGCTAGGGAAGTGTTTGTGAAAAGGGGAATAGGGAAATATAAAGATGCCAAACCTGGCAGAGTCTCAATGCAGTTGAGGGCATTATTAGGTGACAAGACATTGTAACCCATCTTTTTATTTACTGTTATTATGCAATGGTAACTAAAGATAGGCTGTCTATGGGATTATCAAATTTAAGTAGAGTCAGATCAAATTATGATACTATTAAAGACAATTGCAAATAGAACGTCAAAGGAGTAGAATTCAATTCCAGGGAAGACACAACAAAGGAAATGGATAAATTTTGTAATGCTAAAAAAGCCCCCATTATTCAAATTGTTCATAACTGGAATCCAAGTGGCAAGAGCCAGGGAATATATTGAAAGTAATTAATTCTAGAGCAGGGCGGAAATATCACAGGCAGAAGGAATCACATTTGCAATGCCTTGCAGATTCAGCACAGAGGAAAGAGGTCACAGATGAATTTAAAGTCAACATCAACCAGATAAAGTTAACATTAAGGAATATAACCTCTATTTTAACATCATTGGGGGAAAGGTCATTGACATGTTTATGAAAATGTTAACAAAACCAAGTGTAAGATGGTTTAGTAGTATTGTTCGAAAGTGTTCATTCAATAGTTCAATGCAAGTAGACCTTGAAGAAAAACTGATGATATATACAGTGCTATAAGTAGCCCTTTTGTGTCAAGAAACTTTTTCCATCACAGATGAAAACAGAGAAGATATGCTTAAAATGAATGGGTACACATTTATTTTTACCATAACCCTATCATCATATGAAATAAAAAGTTGGATTAAAAGGAAAACTATCTTGACAAGCCACATCAATGTGCTACAACTAAACAAGTGAAACTTGGAGAGGTAAATCTAAAAAATTAAATATAATTTTTAAACAGTTAAGAGGCCACATTTCAGGAGTTCATGGGATGTTTTAGCTTTATGAAGGTCTTCAGTATATTGTGGTTACCTCATAAAGCCAAATAAATATCAGGTAAAATTAATGAAAATAAGTTTCCTCTTCACTTTGCTAAACCATGTGGCAAGTATTATATTTATATCAGCACCATACCAAAAGCATGTCCTTTAGAAACTACAATATATTTAAATAAAGACAAACTCCATGATAAAAGAAATTACTTCATAGACTTAAATCACAATAAAGTCTTATGGAAAAGATTTGTAAAGAATTAGAATATATTATTTCTTTATAGTCATACTACACTGGCTTACATCTTGCTGTGATATTGGAAACTATGCCACTAGTATTTCAAATACCAGAAGGTGGAAATATTTCAGTGGGCTTTCTAGACTAAGACCAGGGAGAAAGAAGATACAATTAACTTCTGAAAAATTTTTCATTTTAAATATTATAAATAGCAGCAAAACAGTGTTTGATATATTTCCAGATGAACACCTCGGATTGGAAAAAATAAAATCCCAAACCACCGTCATCAACTCAAATCCCTACTTATAGCATTGTTGTATGTAGCCTAATGCCTCACCTATAACACCACAAATGTAAGATTGGGAGGCACTTAAAATACGACTGGAGAGGAGCTGCCGTCTCAAAGTGGGGCCATTCTTAATGACATGGATATAGTAAAGCTTTGGGGACTTTCCTTTGCTTGTGTGGCATGACTCAAAAGAGAACAATCACCTGAAAACATCCACTATATTATCTAGTATGAAATAGCAGTTATGGTAGGGCTCATAGAACTTGAGGGATAACTGAATGGACAGATGCATACATTGTACTTGGGCTAGAGCAAGAGCTGGGTATGTTAGCTGCTATCGATAAGGTATTATAGTCAGGATTAATTGAAGTAATTTATAATATGGTATAACAGCTAAAACATATTCTTATTATCATTATTGTTTTTCATAAATAGCATCAAGTAGTGCTTTTAATGGTCAGAATATATCCTTGAACAATTTAGTACTGTTACTGCAATTTTATTCAATTTAAAAGCATGATTATTATCCGTGTCATATCCAAAGCATTGTTGGGAGATAGTCAAATGTAGCATTTCCAACACTTAGCATCTATTTTTTTATACATCAAATCAGAAATCATCTCTATATATTCATCTTCCAGGTGAGCATGGCATTCTTTTTTCTACTCCTGTTGTTCAGCTTATCAATCAATCAATGATCGATTGTGTCTTAAGAATTTACTAACCACTATATGCTTTCATTGACCTCTGTGAAAAAAAGCATTTAGGACTGAGCCCCGGTCGCGTAGTGGTTGTGCGCAGGACTGTGGCCCACTGGGTTGGAGGTTCAATTCCAGCTCCACAGGAGCAAAGGCTGGGCCTCCAACTCCCACCACCAGAGGGCAGTGATGCCAAAAAAAAAACTAAAAAAACTAAAAAAAAAAGCTTTAAATAATTTATTTCCAGAAGATATGTCACAAAGAGATGTAGAGTGTTATAAAAATCAGTCCTAAAAAAAAAAAATCAGTCCTGGGCCACTTAACTTTCTCTGAAGAATCTGTAAAAATATTTCAATAGCTAGTCAGGCTTAAACAGCTTATTGATTTAACTTATCCTTTGATTGGGAGCTCTTACAGATATTATAACAATCCATAATTCAATTAGATCAAATAGTTATACAATTGCTACCACCATCATTTTCAAAACATTTTCTTTCTTCTTAAATCCTTTGATATCAGGTTCCTCTATCCCCTCCTTCCCCCACCAAGAATCCCCATCATTTATACACACATACACACACACACACACACACACATGTCTATCTTACACCATCCAATGTATCTGTTCACCTGCATTTCAGTTATGTATTTCCCTGGAGTGGGGTTATACAGTCATTCTTGCTAACTAATGGTTCTCTCTTATCCTCCTTTCAGTCACCTCTTCTCACACCTTCAGGGAATAATTAGTCCCATTACTATTTTTGAAGGGTTAATGTAGGTTGTAATGCAAAGACCTTAATAGTAAGGGGAAGAAATATTAAAGAAATAGAGGATAGTTATTTGCTTCATCAGCGCTATACTGGACCTTGTATATATCATCCCTTCTGTGTGGGCCTTCTGTGAGGAACAGTCCAATTATCTTACAGATCATTTGAATCGATTGAAATGTATACAAGAGAAGTCATGGGGAGATCAATGATAGGTATACATGATAGGTATACATGATAGTGGGGAAGAAGGAAAGAAAAAGAAAGTAAAAAGTTATGTGTGTATGTAAATATATAAATATAGATGTATTAGTGTGTGCATATATATATACACACACAATAATGAAGCACATGGACTTTGGGCTGCTACTTAAAACTTAACTCAATACAAGAACAGTTTGTTCTAATAATGTGGCAATGTACCACATTCACCTTCCCAATACAATTGCCGGAGACAAAATGGAGGCACAGCAAATGTGAAGAAAGCTGCTGGTGTCCAGCTATTAGAAAGCGTCTGAGATTTTAATTTAAACAAGTGTCCAACTCACAGAGAAGCAACAAAACCTACATGGAAGAAACTCCCCAGGCTATGTGATCATAGGTGTCCATGGTAAAAGGTATCAGAAGTTCAAAAACAAGCAATCAAATTGATGCGAAGGAGCATAAACAAAGCGGAGACCCAAAACTCACCTGTAGCATCATTTCTATCAAAGTGCTGCTAATCTCCAGCCCCATGTCAGATGCCTGGGAAAAAAAACCTTTGGGGGAAATTCTTTGTTTCAGACGATTCTATCATTCTTAGATCAAAACACTGCACATATTACTTCTTCCCAGGTTTTTTGCATTAAATTTACTGAAAATACTTTAACTTTTAGAAAACATAAACATTTTATATTTACAAAGAGTTGAGAAGATAGCACAGAGTCTCCACATACGCCATGTCCATTTCCTCTATTTTAACACTTTGCATTAATATAGCATATTTGTCACAAATGTTGAAATGCTTTTAATATTTACCATTAACTGAAGTCCACAGATTGCTCAGGTATCATTAGTTTTTACATGATGTCCATTTTACTCTGTTGTAGAGTCTCACCCAGCATCCCATATTGTGTTTATTTGTCTTGCTTTCTAAGACTACCTTTACCTGTGACAGTTTCTCTGAGTTCCTTGTTTGGGGTGGCTTTGCCAGTTATGAAGAGTACTGCATCAGGTGGTGTGTAGAATTCCTCTATGGGAGGATCTTTCTGGTGCTTTTTTTCATAGTTTGACTGAGGGAATGTTGTTTGTAGGGGAAGATCATAGAAGTGGTATTTTCTTGTCCTTTCACGGAGATGATGAGTATATCAACATGGCATTTGATGTCAACCTTGATCATTCTGTGAAGCAGTATTTATCAGTTTTCCATATTGTGTAATTTCTCTTCCTTCCTCTTTGTGTACTGTACTCTAAGACAGTTCCCCTTCTCAAGTCTCAGTTAAAAAGTGGAATGCTATTTCCCTTTGTGAGGACAGAGTATTTTTTCTTTTTTTAATTTTTGAAATCAATCTATTTTTAAATGGGGGCTTCTACAATCCTTATCACAATCCATACATGCATTTTGTGTGTCAAGCAGATTTGCACATTTGTTGCCATCATCATTCTTAAAATATTTGCTTTCTACTTGAGCACATGGTATCAACTCCTCATTTTTCCCTTATCCCCATTGCCTCTCCCACATGAACACTTGACAATTTATAAATTATTATTGCTTTGTCACATCTTACACTGTCTGATGTTTCCCTTCACCCACCTTTCTGCAGTCCATCCTCACAGGGAGGAAGCTATATGTAGCTTCTTGTAATCGGCTGCCCCATTTTATATCACCGTCCCTCCACCCTTGCAGGATTGCCACTCTTATCACTGGTGCTGAAGGGATCATCTATGTTGGATTCCCAGTTCCTATCTCTACCAGCACACATCCTCTGGTCTAGCCAGATTTGTAAGGTAGACCTGGGATCATGACAGCCGTGGGGAAGAAGCATTACACTAGTGACAAACGTGTACATAAGAAAAAGTGGTGAAGAAAGCTTATGGTGCCTGAATATCACAAGATTTAGCATCTGGAGTCTTAAAGGCTTGAAAGTAAACAAGCAGCCATCTATTGCAGAAGCAACAAAGCCCACATGGAAAAAGCACACTAGCCTCTATGACCACGAGGTGTCAAAGAGATCCAGTGTCAGGTATCAAAGAACTAAAAATGATATCATTATAAATGAGGGGAAGTGCAGATTGGGGACCCAGAGCCCCAATAGGTGATGCGACATCCCCTTACAGAGGATTTGCAGGGAGGAGATGAGCCAGGAAGGTACAGTGTAGCAACAATGAAATATGCAACTTTCCTCTAGTTATTAAATGCTTCCTTGCATTCACCATCATGATTCCAATTCTACCTGATAAATCCAACTAGACCAGGGGATGTACACTGGAGCAAGAAACATGGGAATTCTGGACAGATGATCCTTTCAGGACCAGTAGTGAGAGTGGTGATACTGGGACGATAAAGGGAAGGTAAAGTAGTAAGGAGAAACCAATTACAGGAATCTACATAAAACCTCCTCCTTGGAGTATGGACAACAGGGAAATGGGTGAAGGGACATATCAGACAGTGTATGAAATGTCAAAATAATGATAATTTCTAAATTATAAAGTGTTTTTGAGGAAGGGGGATAATAAATATGAGATACTTCATATTGTCAGATAGTTACTAGATAGATCATAAGATTGCTGTTTTTGAGTCAACTTTGATTCATAAGCAAAAAATAAAGTTGCTCAGTACGACATCATCCTGGCAATTGTAGGCATGTTCAAGGCCTTTTGTGTGGCAATTGTACAAATGAATAACATCACCCGCTATAGACCTGTATTTAACCCAAGAGGATGCTTCCTTTCAACCAGAAACTCTAATCACACAGGAGTTAAGTGTTTGTCTCCTAGGTGATTGGAGCTCATCAACAGCTCCACAAGAGTAAGACAGATGCTTCCATAAAGATTTCCACCTTGGAAGCGCTTATGTACCACATTGTGTCCTTACGCATCCCAATCACTCCACAGCAATGGATTCAGATACTGTTTTAAATGATGTGCCAAGTAAGCATGTAGGATTATATTCTGTTGTGATTTATCAGGTTTTCAAAACAGAATTGCCAGATCTTTCTTCCTACTTTTTCTTACTCTAGAAGCTCTACTGAAACCTGTCCACCATAAGAGATCTTAAGGAATTTTTAGTCCCTGGGGCATTAAGCCACTGCAACACAATAAACTGCAACACATACACACAGAAACATTCTTAAATTGCACTAATATTAGTTACTAGATAATGTAAAAGTATCACATTTTTGTTATTGATGGATGCCATAGATTTAATTTGGACACATAGCTACCCTAGGTACAACAGAATGAAACACTCCCAGGTCCTGTCATCTTCACAGCTGTTGTATCCTGTTATTGTAGTCATTGTCTCAATCCATCCTGCTGAAGGTCTTCTACTTTTTACTGATTCTCAACTTTACCAAGCATGATATCCTCAAGAACTGGTTCTTCCTGATAACATATACCAAGCACACAGGATGAAATCTTACCATTCTCTCTTTTTTGGGGGGTGGGGGTGGTGCACCACTGCCCTGGTGGAAGTAGGAAGCCCAGCCTTGCTCCTAGAGAGCTGCTGCTGGATTTGAACCGCCAACCCTGTGGACCGTGGTCCTGCACACAACTACTACACCACTGGGCTCAGCCACCATTCTCTTTTAAGGAGTAATCTAACTGTAATTCTCATCTCACCATCTGTGGTACATTCAATATTCTACACCAAGACCATAATTGAAAGACATCAATCCCTTGTGTATGAGATGATTGGAAAAACTCATGGCTTGGATCAGGCACACCTTAGTCCTCAAAGTTATATCTTTATTTTACAGCATTAATGAGAAATTCTGTAGTATTCAGTGAGTAAATATAATTAAATCAATATTAGTTATATTTCAAATATACCTATTATTCTAATGATAGAAATTCAGCTACGGATGAAATAAAAAAGAGACAGACATATGAAAACAAAGGGAAGACTGGAGTGGAGCAGAGAGTGATATGTTCATGCCCTGAGGTGTTTCTGTCAGCCAAGGCATGCCTGCTGGAGGCCCATTGATGTCTTAGCCTCCTCACGTTTTTGTTTCCTGACTTGTTCTATATCTGCCAGATTTTTTTTTAAGAAGTGGTATGGGCTTAGCTTGTCCATGCTTAATTCTCAATAAAACAATTCCAAACATGCTGCACTTTTCAAGCAATCTGCAGAGACAGAAATAAAAGAAAGGATTGTGTTGTTGAGCCAAAAAGCAGCTTCTCCATTGTTTTTATCCATCAAGGAATGAATACCATCTCAGTTGAACTGAAATGCCCGAGTCACTGTGAAGTCACACATTCAGAGCATTTTTCTGGGAGCACAGAGGAAACCATTCTGCTGACTTAGTTAAACCAAGTGGAATTCAAATACCATTAAAAGCATACAAACATTTTAATGAATCTTCTGTGATTTCATGCTATTGTAAGAGCATGACCAGTAAAATATTAATAGTGATACTGCTAATCTGATAAAACAATTTTTTGAGAAACAACAACACTCAGAAATTGTAAGAAATAAATTATTGGACTCAATATTTAACTGTAGAAAAATACATGCATATGTGCATAAGCTATAGATAAAACATTTAAGAAACCATAGGAAAAGATATGTTCAAGAACACTAAGAAGTAAGAAAATGAAATTTTCATATACTTATATTGGGTGTCTGTTTAGCTAAATACTTCGTACATAGAATTTATCAGGTTTATAAAGATCCTGCTTCTATAACATTTAAGATAAAACAGTCCATTTTAGAAAGATATTAGAAAGTCATATTCAATAAATAGAAACAGTGAAGTCCTTTCAATAGCACAGCTAAGTGTAATTTTTAAGTTTACTTTTTGCTTTTTAAAACTGTCAGCAATTAGCATGATTGGATTTTAATGTTAATGTTATTTTGACTGTTGCTACTATTACTTTCAACTTTTTCTATTCAGAAGAAAAACTAAAATCAGCATTGTGAATGAAATAGCATGAATAATTGCACCCAGCAGAAAAAAGAACACAAAATGTGTGCTTTGTTGAGATGCCCCATGCAATAGCTGCTGTTAGGTGACACCTCATTGGTTTGGACCCTGACTGATCTTATGCACACCATCATGGAACCTTGCATGGTCCTGTAGGGTCCTCACAATTGCTCCTAAACTTAGACCTTATTAAAGAGAGGATTACATCTTAACTACCAAACCATTTGCCCCATCATGTTGACACACACAACCTTAAATAGTACAGTCGCCAGGGAGCTAGTGCCAACTCATGACAAACTTACAATTTACGAAAACCTTGCTTGGTTCTGCAACCATAGAACATATTGTCGACCATCACGTCTGGACTCTGATATTATGTCTGTGCCCTGCAATGATGGAGCCTTGTGAGAAAGTTGTGAGAAAGACTTGGTTTAAAACAGTCTGTGTAAGTAGAATTCATTTCCTTGGAGTGGTTTATGTTTTTAATATTTTTATGCTTCAACTGCTCCTTAAGGGCTCAAAAAAGAACCTGGCATGACAATGACTATTTGCACCTTGCCTGGAGTTGATTCAACTCCTCCAGGTTTCTCAACTTTGACATAAGATTGATAAGGGTAGTCATCGGGATACAAGATGCCAGGATATTGCATTACAGAATTTTTTTCTGTATGTACTATGTTTTGTGTACTTATGTATTCTGTGTTGTGTGCATATGACCTGTACAGTATTTTAAAAATTATAGCCCACATGCATGGTATACATAGTTAATACCATAAAAGAAATTAGAATAAATGCTTCATGGGAACTAAGCTAAATTGAGCACCTGTCTAAAATCCTTGGTAGCTAAGGTGCAGTTCGCTAGCTTCTTAACAAACAACGTATTTTTTCTCTGTTCCACTTAGAATGGTTATTAATTAGACTGCATCATTCTAGGGCACAGACTTGATATTGGGGTACACGATGTTTATGGTCAATAATATGCTCCAGTTCATTGTTGCAACTAGAGTGTCTTCTCACCTAATTGAGGGTTTCCCTTGTTGTACCAAATATATTGCTATTTTCTAGTGATTTTCCCCCTGATGTGTCTAATGTAAGAGGTGGTAGTTACTTAATGTAGTGTCAATTTGAGCATGAATCTTATAGGGGTGGACTCTAGCCTGTCAATCAGGATTAGCCAAAGAGGATTCTGGGAACTCTGGTGTTCCTCCTTGGAGGCAAAAGACACTCTCATTCCTTACTCCCTTGAAGACTCTACTGACAAGGCTCACTCCTTGTGGGTCATGCCTGTAGAGAAGACACATGGAAAGATATTAATGGAGCTAGACCTCTGGAGCTGTAGAAGCCAGGTAGAGATCTCTGCCGGCACTGAGATACTTCCAATGCCACAAGATCCACAAGACTTTCCACTTACTGGCCTGTGATCTTCCTGCACAGATCGGTATTAGATATATGGGCTAATATAGAACCTATGGACTTGATCTGGAGTGGCCCGGGATTTTTTCTCAATGTTCAATTGGTCTTATTGTAAAGTTCTTTCTTATACACATATGAGTGTCTATGAATTTGTTTGTCTAGGCTACTCAGACTAAGGCAGTCAGAGTTGAAATCTCACAATCTTTGGTAAGAGCAATAATAACAGCTAACAACAGCTGAGTGCACACCTCCTTAAAATACTCTATGTATTAAAGCATTGAGTACATTTAGCCACTCCCAATCAATGAATTCACAATTGATTGGTCATTCTGGAAGGTAGTTTACTGGGTTTCTGTTCATTTGTTTAGAGGCAACTTAAGCACTAATATGTATAATAAATGAGGAAGGAAAATTGTCTTCATGAAAAATAATGAGAGATCTCAGAAATTTTATAAAACACAAAATGAGATACAGATTTGCAGGAGCATTAAAAATTCCATTGAAAATTTCCATCATCCTTTAATTCCATTTTTTCAAAAAATATTTGAAGCCCCATTTTATAACTAGGTTTTTTTAAAGGAAGCACTACTTGATTTGGAAGATAAACTCATTTGAAAAGGAATCCAGACTTGCGACTATCAAACTGAAGAAAGTCACTGTTCTTTCCTTCTCATAAGTGAAAGCAGAGAGGTTTGATGAAAGAACATCAGCTTTAGAATCAGGCAAACGTGAATTCCAATCTTATCTCTGCGCTTCACTTAGTACGCACCCTTAGGCAATTGATATAACTTCTATGTGTAGCATTATCCCTATCTAAGAAGACAGTCTAATGGGTGTGTCTATGCATCGACACCAGGCCCCCAGCCAGGAGGAGTTGCTGGTGTAATCATCTACTGTCATCATCCTGCCTCTTCATCATGTTGAACAAGAGGTCACGTACTGTTTGGAGTGTCCCCTCAAACCCATCAGTTACACTGCCAGGATTGCCCATCTGCAAAGATACAAAAGTTACATTACTTGCCTCACAGATTGGCTTGTGTGAAATCATGTATGTTCAGTACTAAACCAAGAAACAAGGCAGAATTTGGGTTAAGTCCATCTAGACTTCAGGCACAGAGCCGTTAAGAGCGGGGCTGCAAGTCTTTGTCAAAATAACCGATCGGACAAATAAGAAGTTCAGAAAAAGCCAGCTGCTCCTCACTCATCTTAACCCCCTACTTGCAGAAGCAAGGACCTTTCTCAACCAACTAAAGTCAACTGGCTGGCAACATTCCATCAAGGAAATTTTAAAGAAACAGACAGGGATTCGTTTTATGAATTGTGAAGACTACATGCAAGAAGAAAAAAATGGGAACTACCATTTCATAAATCTTAATTCTATTCAAGGTTATGGAAATATACACTGACCCTTACTCAATGAAGCAATGGGTGAGTCGACGCAATTCATGTTACTTAGCTCACTAACTATACATGAAAAACTTAAAATGTAAAAAAAGATATGTGCTCTCTGCAAATTCATGTTCTGGAGAAAGGTACAATAAGTGCAGATGAAGAAAAAATATCCAAAATTTTGACAACGATTTTCAAGTGGGTAGGAATTAGACAGAAATTCAGTATTTTTGACTAAGCCCTGATTCTTTAAACACTATCCAGAAAGCTAAAGTTACTTATTCAGGTCAGTGTAAGCAGTGAGGAAAAGTTAGAAATAAAATCCACATCTTCTTATTGTCTGTCCAATTCTCTTTGGCTAGTCTCTTCTGTACAGGTCATCCAATAGAGTACACGATGATCTTGGAAGAGAGAAAGAGGTAATCAGTAGATTTGGGGTCATTAAGCTGCATGCCACAGAGAACACACACTCAGTTTTCCAAGGCCTAACAAATCCTTTGGTTAAATAATGAACATTACTTTTCTATAAATAAACCATGACCAATTTAAACAAATAATGCACATTCTACCAAAGAAACAAAAGTGTTAAAAATATAAAATTATATTTTTGAAAAATCGGAATGGGTTAAATCTTATGTTATTTTAGAGAAAGAAAAATTACTAAAGCCAAAGCTTGGAGTATGAGGGAGAAAGAACTACCATTGTCCGTTACTTCTTTGTGCTTTTAATCTTTTCATCAAAGACAAGGAAAATAATATTAACATGACAATGCAAACGACATCATAATGAACCAAATATCCAGTTCATAGTAAGCTCTTTTAGGGAAAAGGAAATATTATCATTATCACTAAATCTGAAATGGTGACAATAATTTACATAATTTTGAAGAATCTGGGCTCAAAGGAGGAGATGTCAATTGAATTGTATAAGTGAAGTATATCCTCATAGAAATATTTTCTAAAAGTAGCATACATATGTGAAACATAAGAAAATGTTAAAAACCACATTTTAGACCATTTTCTCTTTTAAATTTCAGAGTCTTGGAAAGGCAAGCAATCCAGTGCTTTCTCTTGTAGTGACAACAAATCTTCCAATGATGTATCTGCATGTGGAGAGTTAATAAATTTTATGTTAAAAGAATGAGAAGCAAACAAACAAGTAAATCCCCATGACTCCAAAGCATTGTGGTCATTGAAGGAATGCCTGCTTGCATAAAGGATTTATAAGTAATTTCATCTGCAGGACTGAAAATATATCCGAAAATTTTTTTAACAATTGTGGTTTTATAGGATTTTGGAATAATCTATGGTATTCATACACAGGGGCCTTCAAAAGGTGTATGGAAAAGTGAAATTGAAGAATAATGGAATTTTTCCATGAACATCTTGAAACCTTCTCATCTGTATGTTTGAATTTGTAAATATAGCCAGTAACCCAAGGAGGGTGGGGGTGTTAATTAGCATTCTATAATCTTCCACCAGAAATAGCAGTATAAAACACCTATTGACAAAACAGTCCTATAGTGTTAAATGATATTTAAATCATAGAGAGTTAAAAGGGCTACTAGACTAAAAAATGTGTGAATTGGTGAATTGATGAATCACATATGCATAGGAAAAAGAATGGGAGGACATAAGATGAATATTTTGGGGGGCTTTGGTTGTGGTTCTGGATGCATTCAATAAAATAATAACAGTTTATAATAAATATTATTTCTGAGCTGGAAAATAATTTTAATTTTACACTACTAAAATATTTTTATATAATGAAGGCTTAAATCAAATCTTGTATTTCAAAGCATGGTACATTCAAAATGGGTAGAGGCATAGTTATATTTTAATGTATTTTACTAAAATAGTTGATTTTGTGAGCCATGCCTACTTCAATATTGTCAAAGATGAAACTAGAATAAATCTTTGCTGCATTCCTTACAATATATTTAGTTAAGGGAGAAGTTTTATATAAAAGTCAATAGGTACTGGCAATAAAAGACTTAAGCCCTTATCTTTTGTTATTTATTCCTTGTTATGTTATTATGTGGATGCGATATCAAATTGTTTAGATTTTTTTAAATTTTCTCATAAAGTTGGGCTGACTTTTTAGGAATTTTGGAGAAAGTAGAATAAAGTAATCCCCTCCCCCAAAGAACTAGAAGTCAAGAAGTTATAAATGAACTTCCCATTGGACAGAACCAAATAAAAGCTGCCTCATATCTGAGCAAGGACTAGTCCTCCACCATCCTTACACTTGTCCCTATGCCTGAGTCCGGGGTTGCAACTGTTGTGCCAGTCCATCTCTTTGAGTGCTTACGCCTTTTTTGTTGCTTCTCCACTTTAGCAGCCTGATGTCCTTCTCCGGGTACTGGTGTCTTCTGACAAGATGTCCAAAGTATGTAAAAATAGGATAGTGCAGGTGTGGCTGTTAGGTCAAAATCCAGGCAGTTAGTCAGTCTTAATTAGATGCCTTTTAGTTGACATCAACACACAACAGAAGAAGAAAAATCACTCGATCCTGCATCAACTCATGTTGCCACCAAATTGAAGCTATTTACCCAGTCAATCTCGCTGTCTCCCTCACTTGCATTTGCCTTGGAATTCACCAAACAAGACTCACTCTCATTGCCATTGAGCCGATGCGGATTCACTGTAAGCCCCCTGTGGGTTTCTGAGACTGTCAGTCTTTGTGGGGGTAGACAGCCTGGTCTTTCGTGGTGCTCCTGGAGGTTTCAAATTGCCCACCATGTTGATCACAGCACAACACATAACCAGTCCACCAGGGGCCCTGTCGCCAAACAATAGCTTCCTCTTAAAACTGATCCCACTTAATAGCCTGTCAAAGGTAGTGAAGGGACACTTCATAAGGCTTTCATTGGCTAATTTTCAAAAGGACATGGCCAACTCTTTCATTCTAGACTGTCTCATCTGAAAGCTCCACTGAAACATAACCATCATGGATTCATAGGTGACCCTGATGATATTTCAAATATTGGTGGCATAGCCTGCAGCATCAAAGAATCAGAAAAGCCATCACAATGGAAAAAAACTAAGAGATGGATCATGGCGACATTTCCTTTGCTGCTGAGTCTTGTGCTTTCCAGACCACCCCAGGGAAACCCTACAGGGCAAACTAGAACCAATGTCCTTGCCATCATTTTTCTTAAAACTGCGTTCCAACCCCACCAAGATCCCCACCACCCCCTTTTATGCTATCTCTTAATTCCGGTGGCTAGTGTAAGAGTTCTCCCATATTATGACAATAATAAGAACATACTTGATGATCATTGCTTTTTAGTACCCGAATTAACACACAAAATCATATGGACACTGGGAGATAATATACCTCAGAGTTTCAATTCTTAAAAATGCCACACACACACACACAAAATTGCAAAGCCTAAAATGCAGTAGAACATTTTATAACTTCTTCACTAAATGTCCCAGCATCCATCCTATAAATTCAACTGTTGTTCTACAAATCAAGCACATTGGCCCATAACCAAAGTATGACTTTCCCAGAGCCAACGTTAACTACAATAGCTAATATGGTCAGAGGCACATAAATCCTCCCAACTGAAACCTCACATTTGCGGTTAACAGTTTAATTTTTTTAGGAACTTTTTGGCATTGCTTATCTTCAACTCTGCCAATATACACATGACTCTTCACTTCAAAGACTCAACTCTACTGCTGTTTCAGCAGCTGAAGAACTGTACACATACAAACATCACTGTAAAGACTAGAGAAAATCCTCCCAACAAATTTTATTAAATGTGCTTCATTAAAAAAAAAAAAAGTCACTTCACTTTTGGAAGATTAATTCCATCTCTAGAAACTTGTTTACAAATATTGTCCCACTGGAGGTTATTATAATTCAGAACTGCAGCGTTTTAAGTGGGATTAGGGACTGCTGGTTCTCAGGCTGAGTCAGCCGTGCATATCTTGAAGATCTATTTAAGCTCCTAATTTCCCTGCTTGCCTCAGAAAGTAGAACAAGTAAGCATGATCTGTCAAGTTGTAACATTATGAGAATGAAGAAAGTCAACTCTAAGATAATAAGAATAGCTATTAAAATGGATAGGTCACCCAAATATACTAATTTAATGATGATGTGTATCTATTTCATACATATTAATATAATAAGATTATGTATATATTTTATATGCATATATATCCTTAACTTTTCCAACAAATTATTTAACAAATCAATGATAGAGATGCAGGATGATAAAGTAGTTACTTCTTTTGCCTAGATTGCAGTAGAGTTGCTAAAGTTTCGATAACAAGGAGGTAGATAGAATGAGCAAAATAAGGAAATGAACATTGTGTATTAAACAATTTATTATATAATTGATTCAGTACTTTTTCTTACTTTTTCCTTGCCTACTAACTTCCAGAACCCCTTTCCTTCAAGGGTCTCTTACTTAGTGTTCTTTTGCCTGCATAGATCAATCATCATCGAGGTCTCAAAATGATCTGAATCAATATTTCTGGTTTGTAAACTTCTCCAACACCAACTTATCCTTCTCACTTCACCAATATCTTCATTAATTTCTATGGAACATATTCTAATAATGAGCTATAAACTCTCAAAATGTTTAAAGTTTCCTAACTTTACAGTTCTGCTTCTCCCTGTACTTCAGATGGAGTCAGAAATTTCAATTAACCAACAACTGACAACCAGAGAGTATTCTTAGCACCGTAGAACTGCTATTGTTTCCAACAGCCCACTTTGTAGGTTGTTGAATTTCACAAGAGATGAGGAGTTTCTAGAAGCTAATCAATGATATCAAAGGACAGAATTCAGATGTCAGGAAGGGGTAGGCATGTAGGAGGAAAAGAGATGGCATAATTACATTGTGGGGATTGTAATTAATGGCATAAGAAAAAAGATACATGAATTATGGAATGGAAAACTGATTTTCTCAGTAAATCTTCACCCAATTTTCAGTAAAGAGTGACCAAAAAAAGGAATGGTGAAAAGTCGAGAGAAAATAAAATAATGTGCATGTAATGTGTTTGCTTGCTTGTTTTTTTGTATAGGAAAGAGCTTTATATCAAAAAAATAACTTTATATCCAGAAACTTCTCTGTTGAATCTAACTCAAATGCATAGATCTGGTGCCAGCTAGAGCTACATGTTGACTAAACAGAAAGGTGAAGTGAGAAGTAGGGAGATTACAGGTGGGTAGGGGACTGATTGGGTTTCTCATAATTAATATTGTATAGTATTTACAAGCTGTTGAACATTTACAATTACTCTCAGTGCGATATTATTCTTAAAATTTTTTTACCAAATTTATGAGATAGGTATGCTTTTGCTATCAATTTTACTGATGAGAAAACTGCAATGTAGAGTGACAATAATATTTCCACAAGAAACCTCACCTAGTAAAAGAAAGTGCTACAATCAGAACCCAAGCTGCCTATTTCAGAGCTATTCTTTCAACCATCAATTATACTGCCTCTTCTTTAGGTACCTGGAAATTACTGGTAATATGTTGTCTTTTTTCCAGAAAGATTTTCAACAAAGTGGAAGTAAGGAGAGTCCGACTGCAAGGAGAGAAGGCATATGAGAATAAAGATTAATGTACATATATTTGTTACAAGATGGAAAAAATCATTAGCATATTTTTCAGGTAGAAAGACAATATCAGTAGCGATCGAAGTTACAAAAAGACAATGAATAATTATTGGCATGAGGTTAGGGAAAGGATATGAGATAACTGAAACTAGAGAACGGTGAAAGTCCTGGGATATATCTTTCCTGTACTTGAAAAAGGATGCCTTGCTTACTTTCAAAAGTTAAGATGGTTGTAAAAGACTGAGAAGATTGGAAAATGTGTTGAGGGATCAATTTCATGAAAAACAAATACAGTATCACAAAGTTGGGAGTAAAGTCCAGCTAATATTTGAAGGAATGTATCTGAAACAAAGTCTATTTCATGAGCCTCTCTGGAATACATTACAATTGACAGATCTCCATAGTATGTTTGATTTCTAACATTTTATGAAAATTTTATTTGTAATCAAGGCTTCTAAGAGTAACCCAAATGGAGATCATGGCTATAAATACTCTGTTATGAGAAAAATATAATCTCATTAAGAATCTTAGTAACATGCTGAAAGCAGTGTGCAGAGACATACCTGCATGGCAGCCCATTTCTAAACCAACAGTGAAAATCATCCTGTTTAGTAAATGCAATCACCGTGACTTCTCCTTACAAATTCATTTAATTGGATCCCACACTTTAAGAACTAACTGGAATTATTTTGACTTTGAATTATTTTTGAATCTACATTAGCTGGTTAAATTGATCCAAAAAAGCAACGTCTCTAAGTGTCTTCTAAATTTTTGTGTATTAACAATTCAAAACTTTCTAGTGAAATGCATTCTTGGAAGTTTATTTCCCTCATTTAACACACAGTACAATGCAGTGTGTCCTGGAAGTGTAGTGGCTAACAATTAGGCTACAATCTGCAAGGTTAGTAATTTGAAACCACCAGCCCCTCTTCACAACAAAGCTGGAGTTTCCTCCTCCCGTAGAGAACTACAGTCTCAGAAACCCACAGGGGCACTTCTGCCCTGTCCTATAGGGCTGCTATGACTCAGCATCCACTCACGTTCTGGAGGGAATTTTTTGTAATACAGGCTTGGGAGCTAAATACTCATTCATATAAAGTTGCTATTTTAGGGATTCATGCAGGTGAACTTGAGATACAGATGGGAACAGTCTTTTAGGCCAAAGAACATACAACCAATTTTAAGTGAACATTTTTTCAGCTGCTACATGTTATGAAGTCCTGCTGAACTTCAATACTGGCCCCTGGCCAACAGAACAACGAATCTCTGACTTATTTGTATATTCTTCATAATAAATGCCAAGAAAAGGTTGTGGCTGCCATTCTTACAAGCACTTTAGTGTGTTCCTGAACATCTATAATCACAACTTCTGTCTTTAAAAATTCAACGAAGAGGCAATCAAATTGTTCATTAAATGGATCAGATACTTTAACCGCAATACATAAATATTGAGAAGAGCTAAAAAGCCAAAGAACAAAGATATCCCCCACTTATTCACAGATGAACTCTTCAGGAACTCTGTGTAGCCTTTCAAAGTTCAAGAAAGTTAAAGAAGATGATGATCTGTTACTAGACATGAGCATAAGCTTAGCCCATGAAATTCATTAGACTTGTGAACAGGATTCCCAAATCAAAAGAAATAAAAATAAGAGGGACCATTACCAAGTCCACATAACTGAGGCCTATGGTTTTGAATTTAATAGTTGGAAATTAATCTCCTTAGACTATTCACCAATTAATGTTTTCCTGAAAAACAAAAAAATATATAATTTATTTGGGTTTCATGAACTTTTACAGGATGCGTTAAAGATAGAAACTCTGCATCTCTTATTTTACTGAAACTATCAAAAAATAATCCTCTCTCTCTTATTTTATTCAAACTATCAAAAATAATCCTCTCTCTGTTATCCCTAAAGTGCTGTGTATATATATGATACTCTATGAAATATCTGGCATTAGAAATAGTGAAAATGCTCATCTGCTAAAGATCAAGGAACTGTCAGACAAAAACCAAGAAAAACATGAATAAGTTTTGGAAAACACTAGAAGCACAATCTGGCCAAATAAATTCTAAAAATAAGATACTATACAAAACCAGAAACTTAGTACAAAGATTTTGGAAATAGGAGTCAATACGTTGAAAGGGTAGACGTGTTTTATTGAATCAGTGGAAGAACAAGGTTGAAAAACAATCTCTCCATGAATCTCCTCTTGTCATATGCAGTGCTAGAGTGATTTCAAATGGGGCCAGGGGACTGCTAAAGCAGACTCCTTCACTTTATCCCGGATGTGCAGCTAGAGTACAAATGTTTTTAATAGGAGGAGGAGAACTGAGTTGTTGTTGTTGCTTTTTTTCTAAAGAGGGGAGAGGATCCCAAATAAGTTTGGGATCCTGTGTGATACAAGAACAACCAGAAAATGAATTTTAAAGAAAGAAAATGATAAATGAAGAAAGTCTGAGTGAAACTTACAGATCTGAAAACAGAGAAGCAGAGAACTCGAATCAAAAGCAAAAACAACTGAAAAGTAAAAATAAATTGTGTAGTTACAGCTCTTCCAAATTTCAAGGTAGAATAGACTTCTTTAAACTTATGAAGAAAATAATAAATTACAGAACAACCTCAAAGAAAATTAATAGAACCTCCTCTCAAAATGAATAGTACGATCATAAAAAAATAGTAAATATTTTAAAAATACCAACAAAGAAATAGTAAGAAAACCTGGGGTCATAGTGGTTTCCACATTGAACTGCTAACCAACAACCAGCAGTTCAGAATCTCCAGCCACTCCAGGGAAGACAGACTAGGCTTTCTAGTTCTGTAATGAGTTTAGTCCGGGAAACCCCCAGGCATGATCCTACCCTGACCTAAGTTCACTGTAAGTCAAAATTAATTCAGTGGAAGTGAGCTTAAGTTGAATTTACTTTGATTTTGATAAGCAAATAAGTTCAGCATGGAAAACTTTTTGAAACAAAGAACTCAACACACACACACACACACACACACACACACACACCAGAATGACACAATAAAAAAATTCATACCTATCAGTGGTTGCACTGAATGTAAATGGAGCCAAGAGACAGAGAGTATCCAAAAGGACAAGAAAACATGACACATGAATATGATTTCTATAGGAGACATATCTTAGGGAGGCAAAATTCAACTAAATATCAAAGGATTGGAGAGAATTATCAAGCAATCTACAATCAAAAAGTGCAAATAAAGTGGCAAAGTGCAGAAGTAGCAAATAAGTAGCTGGGAATATAGACTTTAAAGCAAAACATACCATAAGAGAGTAAAAATAATATTATATGATACTCAAAAGGAAAATTAACAAGAGGCTATCGCATAACAAATATCTAGGCATCAAATGGAAGAGCCTCAATGACCATAAATCACACCCTAATAGAATTTTAAAAAGTATGTCAACTTCACAATAATAGTGGAAGACGTTAATACACCATTTTCAAGGATGATCAGAAAACAAAAAACACAAAGAATGTAACAAAACAATCAACAAACGACCTCATAGACATATAAAAAACACTCCACCCAACAACATATGTGTCATTTTCCAGTTAACATGGAATATTCTCCAGAAAAGGCCAACAGAATACAAGATAAACTATACCCCTACAAATTTGAAGTCCTAGAAGAAAGGGAAAAATTTATAGAAACATGCAACCTACCTACATTAACACAGACTAAAGTAGAATATATGAATTGACCCATAATAAAAGAAAATATGGATACATCATTTAAAAATCTCAACAAGTTCCAGCCCAGAGAGTATTACTGGTAAATTCCCCCACTCAGAGAAAAGCTACGGGGAACAAGTTGTATATTCTGTCAGATTCTATCATATGGTCTCTGGCATCTTTTCTATTGCTCAGATCATGTTTTCCAACAACAGCAGCTTCTTCTTTGCTGTCAACATATTCTAATCACCAGTGATCATTAATGCAAAACAACTACAATGAATTCTCAAAGGTGAATTACTGACCCTTCTCTACATCACTTAAGTTCATCCTTATTGGGTCAGTGCCACCATTCAGGTTCAAAACTGTCTTCCCTTCTATGTTTCTACTAATGACTATATATTGCCTGCAATGAGGTCAACAGACAAGCGGGAGTAGGCTTGCATGGTTCTAAGACTTGCTGCTAAAGGTCTCTGCTGCTAAATGTCTTTGGTTTTGATACACAAGAGGAACATTTCCGACACAAACCTCTCAATATTCTGCTGCTGGGTCTAGCTCATTGGATCTGGATTCTACCATGCTACCCAGTTTCAAGCTCCCACCAAACCTGGCCCTGTGTTGTGTGCCAGCCAATATAGCTTCTACTATGATGTCTGAGACACACTCAGGTTCTCTGCCATGTGTGGGTACAGCTCTTTAGCATCAGACATACTTCTTGCAAGGAGAAGCCCAGCCCACTCCCCATGAACCAGACAGTGCATTATCTTTCTATATTTAATGCCACAACTCTCCATTACGGGTCTAGAAGCGTCTCAACACAGAGATCTTGGCTACAAAGATCTCAAGATTCCTTCTGGCCGTAGTGAAATCTACACAACCTTTATGGGATTGGCTCTTATACAAGCCTAGCAATGTGGCAAAATTCTCCTGGACCAGAAATGGCCCAATCCTATTGGATGGATTTCAACTAATCCCTTGCAAGATTGTGGTCCAGTCAAACATTTAGTGAGAGCAAGCTGTGGCACATCCCTCAGTAATAGGAAATCATTGGACCTCTGTTCAAGTCCTTCCTCCATGCGAGAACACTTTGTTCTAAAATCTGGCATTCCGTGATGCACCTTCCTGACATAATCAGTGAAGACAAAATGGGGGAATAAGCTAATGTGGTGAAGAAATCTGGTGGTGCCCAACTATTAAAACATACGGCCTCTGGGGCCTTAAAGTGTTGAAGTTAAATAAGCAGCCATCTAGCCGAAAAGCAATAAAGCCAACCTGAAAGAAGCAGTACTAACCTGTGTGATCGCGTGGTATCAATAGGATCAGGTATCAGGCATTAGAGATCCAAACAATCATATCGTTGCAAACCAGGTGGGAAAGACTGGAGACCCAAAGCCCATCTGTAGATAATTGGGCATCCCCTCACAAAAAGGTCACAAGGAAGGACTGAGTCAGTCAAGGTGCAGTATAACACTGACAAAACATACAACTTTCCTCTAGTCCTTTAATCTTTCCTCCCCTCACTATCATGACCCCAGTTCTACTTTACAAATCCTGCTAGATCAGAGCATCTACACTGGTACCGATAAGTGCTCTCAACACACAGAATCCAGGACAGATAAACCCCTCAGGAACAATAATGAGAGTAAGGATTTTATGCAGGTAGGGGAAGGTGGGAGAAGAAAGGGGGAAGTCCATCATGATGATTGAGGTATAACCCACTCCTCCCCACCCCACACCCCAGGGCAAAGAAACAATAGAAATGTGGGTTAAGGGATAAGGCAGACAGTATAAGATATTAAAATATTAATAATTTATAATGTATCAAGGGTTCCTGTGAATGGGTGGGTAGAGAGGGAGGAGAAAAATGGAGACTCAAGTAGAAAGAAAATGTTTTGAAAACGATGATGGCAACATACGTACACGTGTGCTTGACACATTTGGATTGTTGAAAGATCCATAAAAGCCCCCCATAAAATGATTTATTAAAATTTTAAAAATAGAATATCTAGCCTTTCATGTTGCTTTTGTCAGTCTCGCATAGAGGTAGTTATTAAAAGAACATAGTGCCTAAAACAGGAATTCTTTATTAATTAAGCACGTGCTCTAGACATGTAATCAGGAGCAACCAGTCCCTGGTGAAGGACATTGTTCTTAGTCAAGTAGAGAGTGAGTGGGCGGGAAGGTGGACCTTCTGAAACAAGGTGCCCCGAGAGACAGTGCCTGTGAGGACTTGAGGATGCCGCAAAAGCTCAATGGCAGAAAAGAGTAACATTGTGGGGTTTAAGGAAGACTAGGGCATATTTTTGGTGGAAGGTTCATAGATTATCTCCGGGAAATGATTTTGAAAGTCTGTTAACTTCAATGGGTCCAGAAAATGTAGATTTAATAAAAATTTGAAGCTCTATGCTGCATTTCCCACATGGTCATCATGCTTCTACGGAAACTGTTAACAAACTCTCAGTGATGGTAGCAAGGGACTCTTAAGTTCTTGTCTTTTGAAAAAGAACAGTCTTTTTATGGAGGCAACTAACTAGCCATGTTCTCCCCCTCTATCTTAACCCATCTTTGAGAAATCATGTTGGAACAGAGAAGGTTGCTTTTCCAGATGCTGGGGTTCTGTGCAGCTATCCTGTTCACATGGCATAGGAGAACATTCCTTGGTTGCAGGCAGGTATTTTGTCCTCACTGGCTTCCCATCCCCTCATCTATATGAAAACGGGAGTCAAGTCCTAACAAAAGCTGGTCTCTTCTCTAGGCTAACAGCTATCTCTGCATGAAACGTAAATAGTAACAGGTCTTGCGGAGCTCACCACCTTCCTCTCACACTTGGATCACTAAAACTGCTCTTTATCTGCATTTAAAAGCAAAATAAAGCTGTGAGACACAAGTTAGGGGGGTTCGGTCTTCTTTCAGACATGGGAAATGATTTTTCTCCCACTACATGAGCTGTTCTTACTGAGAGAGAAATATAGACATGATTATTTCGTGACTTTCAAAGCACTACAAAGTTGATATCAAGTCTGACTTCGTATTTACTTTTAGTAAGTTTAAAGCCTGACATTACTGGTTGAAACGTGTATTATTAGTATTGTATTCTCAAGGCTTTTTCTTACAATTTATAGTAGAACATATATTAAGGTGAGATCATAATTATAAAATGAGCTATTGCAGCATATCTAAAATGCTGTTTTATATTTTATCAAATATGCCTTTCCTCTTGAAGTTTTCCAAACACAACTAAAATATTGTATGCTTTAGAATTCTATAGCATTTACTCATGTAAAATTCTAGTCATATTCTGGATCTTTGCTTACTTACTAGCTTACAAAAAAATGTATACCATTTGATTGATATAAAATATTGCCTTTAGAGACCATCTCAAATGACCAAATGTTTCTTTCTGAATTTGTTTTAAAATGATACTATTGCACCCAACATGAAGCAATCATTTATCACTCCAATATCATCATCATCATCACATGAAAAACTTATTTCAGCAAAGTAAAATGTCAAGCTGACCCTCCACAGGGATCTGAGACTTGAAAAGAAAAGAAGAAATATAACCGGCTTCCATTTCAACTTGCAAATCCCAAGCAACATGGAAAGACCGAGCATTGGTATGAATCTTCAATGAACTATTGCTTCATAAGTGGCTGAAAATTCATGTCAAAATGCAACTCCAAATTTAGGTAACAATGCTTATTTAATACCATAGTCACTTTATAATATCTGACTTGGTAATTATCTTGAGGCATTTTCACTAGGTGAGCAGTAATTTATTTTTAAAATTGCTTAGCAGCTGGCTTTCATCAGAATTCTGCTTTAATGCTACACTGTGTTTTTCACTTGGTGATAGAATGTGGCAACGTCCATCCCCCGGGGATCTTCAAGGCTAGAGAAAGGTCTCTTACATCCACAGAACCTTCAATCATAAAAGAAAATCTAAGTGAGTTGCACAATTAATAGGCATAATTTTATCAGTTTCATAATGAGAAAGGCATGGCTGCTGATAAGATGAATGATGGTATTTTGTAACTATGAATTACCTTGTGCTCCATCTATTCTCTTAACATATTATAGTATATCAGTCTGAAAAAAAAACCTTAACTTTGATTTCTTTTCCTGATATAGTGATAGTTATCTATAATTATCTTATATAATTATTATAGGTGCCAGAACACTTAAAGCCATTGAAATTGCTAACAAATTGAAGCAGACACTGTAAAAACATTGTCATTCCATGTTCCCAATTACTATGAGAATTATATGCTAACCCACCAGTGGTGTCACTCCATGGAAATTATCTACCTCATTCATTAAACAAATGCTGTACTGTACAAAAACACAAGATCAACTCCACGATGATGAAAACTTAGTTATACTCTCCACTGAGTTAGATCATATATCTCTCTGGTTTTCAGAAAATCATGATGTGGAAAAATGGATATATTTCTTCAAATATATCTCACTTCAGAATCTTTAAAGCAGTCATACAGGCCATGATCCTAAAATTTAAAAACTAGAAGTCAAGTAGTTGATAAATGATGATAGGAAAAAATCAAACAAGCTAACCTCTCTGAGTAGTTTGATTGTTTATTTTAGACAAGAAAATGTTTTGGAATATGCTCTTTAACTTCAAAAGGGAAGGACCAAGCACATTTTATAACACCATGGTTTATAATTATTATGCTACACATTGTTATACTTAATATAAAAAGATATAGAAAATATTTTGTCATAAATTTGCAGGTTATAGCAGTTGTCTCTGAGGCAACTGGAAAGAATCTGATAAATGAACATGCAGTCTAGCCTTTCTTCATCTTCAATAGAATGTAAAACAAGAAAGACTGAAAGACAGTACCAATGAGTGTTGCAGCCCATTCCTTTCTCTCAGTCTGTAAATAGGACTGATGTGCAATGCATGGATTTTGATCAAACCAATCCCATTTTATAAATTCATGCTTTGCTTTTGTTGATACAGTTGTTGTTCCTCGAAGGTTATAAAACAGGACCACAAAGTCACGGGCAAAATGTCAGCTTCTGATTATGTTTCTATTTTTTAGGTTTGAACTTCCATTTCCAACTATTAGCAGATGTTTGAGAGTATCTCTCTACAGTTACCTTTGCTTAAAATAAAAAACCAGAATACTGTTAATAGAAATCATTGCCTTCTATCTACCTTTTGAGAAATAGACTGACAATAAATAAGTTCTCAAATAGTCAACTTCATTGTGCATATGATCATTTGAATTATATGCATAGACTTAGTTTAATTATATGCATAGACAATAGCATAAGATACACTAACTGTAAAATAATGCATAATATTGGGAACATTTTCAAGAGGGGTGAATTGGTAGGAAGTGACTACTTTCCAATATATTTTGAAAAATATTTTTTAAAAGAGCATAAAATTGAATGAAATGATAGAAACCATTTCAATCAATTTAAATTAATTCACTTGTTTCATTTTTCCATCTAATATATTGTCATCCAAATTGAAAGTGAGGTCCCTAAAAATGAACTAAAACTAAAGTCTAACTTCTGGATGAGGCCTACCTAATTTCAATGTATCCAGACTCTTTGTCAAGGTTTTTGTGACCTTTTCTTCTGACTTTACCATGCACAAGCATGAGATAGCCTGCTTCCTCACTCTCCCCGTCCTACTCAGTTCTGTAACTGTCCTACACCGATACATTTTAAGGGACCACTCATAAAATTGTCCCTGTCCAATTGCCAATGAAGGACAATGTGAAAACAGAGATCGTGTCCTTAAACTACTCCAGACAGGTTCCGCCACCCAGGGCTTTGATACCAGACTCTTACACTTCAACTGAATGCTGTCAAATTGTGATGAGTGGGTGAAAACTATTTCCCAGGCAAAAGTATGGCAGGAATAAGAATATATAAAACAAAAGATCCACTTTGCAAACCCATGAGCTTAGATCCTCACACCCATGAGCTTAGATTGTTCTCAAGTGTATACAAAGTTTGTAGAATATGGAATTAAAATATGAAATTTTCCAAGGACTACTTTCAGATCCTTATTTATTCAAGTTCCCAAGCCACCTTCAAATGGGAAAGGATACTTAAGCCACTATCTTTGATTTCCCAAACCGCCACCCATTGATGTCCTCAGATGAGCAGTGAGGCGCCCCCGTATCCGCAAAGAGTCAACTCAGTTCTCTCCAGAAGGCCCACCTTTTTTGGTGTTTGGGTCACTGTGAAAATGTCCATTGTCTTGCATCTGTTTGAATCCATCATTGGCAGAGGTGGGTGTTGTTCACAATTATCTTAATCAGTTATTTCTCCTTCTGGATAAATTTGTGTTTTATGAGAAAAGCTTCTTGCCTGGAAAAACACAAAACCTTTTTTTTGGTATATAGTTTCCACATCTTCCTAGCTTGCCTAGGGCCTGCCTCATAGCCGACTGGGATGTGTAGGGGAGAGCTGCCCAAGGCTGGCCTTCTTGAACAAGCATCAAATGGGCACTTCTCATCTTCACACCAGTACACTAAAAACTTGACGGAGTAAAAGGCTTCCTGCTGTCTTTGGCACCCACCATTTTTGCTCCAAATGAAAATGGAGAGCCTTCCTTCTACTACTTTAGACGAGAGAGGTTCTGCCATCCTGGGCCCTGCTATTACTGATCCTATAATGCTTTTAAATATGTGGTGAGTGCATGAAAGCTGTGTTCCAGACAAAAAGGGTTGCATTTACAAACAGTACAGAAAAAAAATTTTTTTTAATAGCAAAAAAGTACTCACCTTTCTACCATGTCAAGTAAGTAAATAGTAATTATTTAGAGGATCACTGAACCCATTAATATATTTTCACCTTTTAAAGTCTTCTGGGTATTTGAAGACTTGTTGCAGAGTTTAAGCCGATGTGCTCTAACTTGTAAGAACTATCCTTATAAGCTCCACATGCCACTTTTTGTTGAATCAAACCTTATAATTTTTTCTGGGCATTTTTTGAAAGAAAAATAGAAAGAATCTTCTAAAATCTTGCTTAGTCATAATTACAATCAATGCTTGTAAAATGCATACCATGTGCCATAAATGTCCTGTGTCTTTTAATTATCATTACTATTTAGAAGTAGTTACCATTATTTTCCCATTTTTATAGAGAAGAAATTTAAAACAGGGTTTGAATAACATATCAACACACAGCTCATTAGTGATCGAGTCCAATTTGAACCTGGGCAATCTGAAAAATTGGGCTTTCAAACACACAGATTCATCATGGTAAATAGCTAGATGTCAACATCTGCATTATTAATAGGTGACATTCAATACTAGATTATAAATTTTAATTGTATCATCAATAGATCATGCTCTTTATATCAATTTATTTGTTGGCAAATATTTTCACATATTTAACACATACACAAGGATCTTGAAAGGTAAAATAGAATTTTTGAAAACCACAATTGTTTTCTTAATCCCTTTTTTTCCCCAAAAAACTTTTCTGAATTCAATTTAGCTTTTGACAATACCAGAGTTAGTTTCTTAAAACATATCAGATCATGAAATTTCCTTTTAAAACTTTTCATTGGCCTACTCTTCAAACCATGATAAAATTTGACCAGTTAGCTTTTGTTATGTGATTTCACATGCTTTGATCTTTAACTGAGCTCCACCAATGAACTTGATTATGACTTACTTCTTCTGTGTTTATGTTGCTCCTTTTGCCAGAAATTCCATCAGTCATTTTCCTTCTCTGAACCCCATGTCCCAATGAATCCCCTGACTTCTTTAAACTGAGGAAATTACTATTCATCTTTAAAGACTCAATTTAAATTAATTCTCTGTCTTCTGTCAATCTCTGATTCTCTCTCTCTCTCTCTCTCTCTCTCTCTCTCTTTCACACACACACACACACACACACACACACACTCCTCCCCTAATAATTAATTATTTTGACAACCGTTTATACACCTCACCATAGCACTTTAAAGCTTTGTTGATTACATGTCATCCTGTCACGTTATTTATTTATTTATTTTTGCATCCATTTTTCTCTATTAAGAGTGTACTCCTGGAGATCCAAGGCTGAGTTATTTATCTTTCAGCATTAACAAATTTATGTTTGATAGATTTGAAATGCTAATCCAGTATTCATTCATAAAACTGGGACTGAACTGATTACAATTGAACTGAAATATTTTCCTTCCAGAAACATGAGAAAACTAGACACTATGCATAGCACTCATGCCTGACCTTTTTCCATCAGAACCTGATTTCAATCTTTGCATTCCTTTGCATCTTGCACAGTCTTTATGAGGGTATTCAGCATAAAAGTACTGCCCACTACATTTCTGGGGGAAAGATGAGTGACAACACTTGAAAGATAGATGGAATTGGACCAATAGAGTAACGACCATACAAACATCAGCCTCCACAAAGCTGAGACCAGAAGATCTACGTAGTATTCGTCTACCATGCTCAACTGTTTTTTAAAAGATGACATCAGGAGGTCCTGCATAGCATGGTAGAAAAAGTGAAACAAAATTCAAAGTCATAAAAAAGAGCCAGATTTACCAGATAGATAGCAAATGGTGGCACTTCCAAGATCATGACCTGAGTGACCCCTGCCATGTGGAACTAAACTCAAACCCATGGCTCAGTTTCAGCCAAGTAATATGTCCATAAAGGGAAAAAAAAAAAAAAAAAGGCTGTGGGGCTGAGCCCCGGTGGCGTAGTGGTTGTGCATGGGACTGCGACCCACTGGGATGGAGGTGGGCCTCCTACTCCCACCACCAGGTCAGAGATGCCCTAAAAAAAAAAAAAGGGCTGTGGGAACTATTTTTTCTGGTTGTTCCATCTATTATAACGCACTTTTTTTAATGCAAAAAAAGAGAGATAACATTTTTCCAAGAACTATTCCTCACAACAGTATGCCATGCAGACATATGCTACTGTAAATATGGCAGCTCTCATATGCAAAACAGAGACAAAACAGAGGTCTTCTGCGGCTCCCCATCACAAGCTATGTTATGATTTGGCGATAACAAATGGTAGCCATTGAATAGAGATTTATTTAATGGCTCAAGACTAGCTTATCGTTTATCATGAAAATATGCTGCTTGGTAGCAAGACCATCACAGTTGCTAGCTTTTAGTTATTGTTTTTTTTTTTTTCATTGAGGTCTGAAGCACAAACTTTGGATCTTTTAAGAAAGATGTTTTTCACTTCTTGTATTTCCAAATCATTTTGTTTGACAGACTTTCACCTATAGATCTCACTTTCACTTCACTTTTGCTTGTATGAACTTTTAAAAGTTTTCTCTCATTTCCTGACTAGATTGCTTTGTTTCACTGGTGCAGTAAGATCTTCATTATAGTTTTTGGACAGGCATTTGCGACATAAAACCAAACCCAAAAGACTCATTATGTGTCCAAACAATTCTGACTTTTTCAACTTTCACTCTTAGCTTCTACATGAAGGCAAGCTCTAGGGTTTGTTTCTTATTTGAAAGTACCCAACTCAATTGTGAAATTAGTGGTTGAAACAATAAGGTATTAGAGAGTTCTGAAGTCAGTTCGGCTCTTTTTTTCAATCTCATTACTGAAAATATATTTATCTTAGAATCTTTTTCAGAGTATTCTAGCATTTCAAGTTTTGCAGCATTAATGCATTGTTTATGACCTCTGCTGACCCTTCCTCATGCTGACTTTCTTCTGAGATTTGCACTCTAGATGGTGGGTTTATTTACAGCTTAGTTTTAAAAATATGATTGAAGTCTAAAATGCTCTGGGTTATGAAGTAATGGGCAGAGACTTACTTTTGCTGAGGATCCAATGGATGTCAGGGATTTTGGAGTGGTTTTTAGATGAGACTTTCAGATCATTTTATCGGCCCCACCCAGGTGGTACAAGTTTAGAACCTACATCAACATGTGCTACAAATGTAATATTTTAACTTCTAAGAGTTTCTTATTTTTTATTCCAAAAGTGACAGGTATATGATGAGTCTGTTTACATTGCCTCTAATTAATTGCTTAATTTTTTTTGATTATGAGTGAAATCAAACAGGTTGGGGAATTGGAAAATATAAAATTTTCAAGTGAAAACAGCCCTACCTTGTAAGTGTCCCCAACCATGTCTCTATTTTTCTTCTGGTTATTATATTTTAAACAGCATTTTATTGTATTTCCAGTGAGCATTTATAAGAAATGGTTCTTTTTTAATAATGGCTACTCAAATCTTTCAGTGGAATTGGTTACATGTTTCACCATGTGCTAGCATTCTCACTAATTCCATCTGGATGTTTCCTGTCTGTAATCTGATTTTCCTGACCCTTTACCCTCCCTTTGTTGATAGAAGAACTGTTGCATATTTGATCTCATATAAATGATATTTTATGTGTGCAGTACTCATGGCTACTCTTCATTGTTTTATGAGCCAACCTATTACTTAACTGAGGGGAGACCGTGGCGGTCATGTGCTTATGTTAATTTCATGATTGAGATGTAGGGGTGGAGTCTGGCCTATTAATCTGGAGCTAGCCATTGGGTAACCAATGAGGTCTCTGTGTGGGCATGGCTTTCTCCTGAGACTTCTGGGAATTCTCATGATATTTCTGTCATGGAGATGAGAAGCTATCTCCCCAGTTTTGGGGAGTTAGTCTCAGAGACAACGAACTACAGAGAAGACAAGATGGCAGCGTCTGAGGAGCTGGACGAGCCAGAGGAGAAGCCACATGGCCTTATCCTAATAGGACCAGACCTCTGAAGCTGGAGAAGTCATATGGAGACCCCTGCCAGCACTGAGTTACTTCTACCACCACTGGATGCTGTTGATGGACCCTGAGCCCTGAAAGCGAGGAGCCCTGGGGTGACTCCTGCCAGCACTGGGACTCTGTGCCCACTGGCCTGTGACTTCGTGAGTCAGAAGGGGACTTTATAGACTGATATCAGGCAGACAGGTTAATATCAGACTTATGACTTTGAACTGGACTGGTCTGGGATGCTTTCTCAATGTTCCATTCCTCTTGTATATAAACCTTTTCCTTATATCCATATGCAAGTCTATGTATGTTTCTCTAGTTTACCAGACTAACACAGAGACCATAAATGGTGGTTTCAATTTCTTCCTCGTTGATAAAATCCCACCTGCAGTCATTACAATCTGTGTCTTTTCTGAAATGCCTATGACATGCCATTAGTTATCTGTGATCTCTCACTTTCATTTTTTGGCACGTGAGAATTTGCTTTTCTTTTCATTCTTGTGACATTTCAAAAGAATTATATTTTCTCCAATATTTCTAGGTCTATTCATATTTGCTTATTCTACCATATGGTTAGAAACCTCATTACCATATTTTAAAAAATCTGTAAACTTCTCCATTACTTGTTAGCTATTTCTCTTTGGGTTGACATTACGCTTCCCGCTTTCTAAGTACACCTGACTCAACTCCTTGAACCATCTCTCATTTTCTACTAAAATGCTACACCGAAAGCAGAGAGATTTCAAGCTTGTGCACAATCTTTATTGCTAGTTAGTCTTGGGATAAAACCTCTACATTAAAAAAAAACCCTCTACATAAGTCTCTTCTCCTTTGCTTAAATTTTGTGAGTATGAGAATCATTTGTCTATTAACCAAAAGTATTACATATGTCTCAAGAGAAGGTGGTTGAGTTATCAAAAGAACCACATCAAAGACATCTAGAAACAGTAGTGAACTGATAAGGATCAGGGAAGAGAAGAGTTCTTTGGAACTCTCAGAGAAGTGCTCCATGATGTCAATGTACCCCATAGAGAAGGAGGACTCCCTCACAACTATCCTCCAGAAAAGGTATTCATGGCAATGATAACTATAAATGACTAAAATGAAAAAAAAAAAAACATAGCTGGTGCCTCACCCAGAGGCAGTTTGTGACTTGATTGTAGGCAACATTTTCCCAAAGATCAAATGAAGCACATGGAAAGGCTAACTAGATAGACTTCTCCTAGGGTCAAGGTGTAAATCTGAACAGAAAAATAGGTAACATTATTTTTAGCTAGGTTGTAACATGATTGTTTTACTTTAGCTTTTTGTTTTGTTTTGTTTTTTGGCCACTCATTGGGAAGATATTGCAGAACTCATCACTTGCCATATACATCAGCATTCTCTTTACTGATTTATTTGGAATCAGCCCTACACAATCCGAGAATAATGTGAAAATCAACATGTGGCAGTTAGATTTCATGTCAACTTGAGCACAAATGAGAGGGTACGGGTGGACTTTAACCTGTCAATCAGGCAACAGCATAATGATGCCTTCCTGAAAATGTGGCCTTCCCATAAAGAGAAATGGAAAGACGATTTCTCTCTCAGACCCTCGCTGCACGGCCTACTGGGATTCTGACTGACTGGAAGGGAGCCCTCGTGTGGGTTTCCCAATCCTGAGGGCTACAGATGCTCCACCGTGTTCCTATCAACCTTAGATCGAACTGACTCTGAACCACTGGCCTGTGAGCTTCCTGCTTCCCGCTTCATTTTTCAATATCACCAGCTGAAGAAGGACTGAAGGACTAGCATTAGACTTATGAACTTGAATTGGACTTGGCTAGGATATCTTCTTGATGTGTAACTTTTTTCTTGACAGAAAGTTCTCGCTTAAACATACAGGAATGCCACTGGATTTGTCTCTCCAGACAACCTGGCATAACACACAGCTCACGGGAGAGCGGGTAGGGACTCTCAATAAATTAAGCAATAGAATCTATTTGATCTCCCAAACATGGTCAGAATTTAATTTAAATTCCCCTGTGATTTCATACAAGTATGGTTTGGGTGATTACTGATGGGTGGGTTTTTTTTATAATGCTATTTATTGTCTGGTATGGAGGCTATGCATTTGACCTGCTAACCATAAAGCTTGCAGTTCGAAACCAAAGCCCTCTGCAGGATAAAGATAAGGTTTTCTATCCCCATAAAGAAAGCCACGGGAGCAGTTCTGCCCTGTCTGGTAGAGTCTCTGTAATTCAAAATTCACTCGGTGGTACTGAATGAGTATGAGAAAATCACGTGAACATCAGATCATGCAAAGTAAACACCACTTTACTACCCTGCCAAACATTTTATAGGGATAGGAAAATAAATTACCCAGATTCACATTTATGATGCAATTCAAGTTAAAATCTTGTGAGCACCAGAAACTCAAATGAATAAATAAGGCTCTACTTCATCAGTAAACCCCCTTTCTGCTCACTGTTCTTGTCTGCCATCCAATTGTACCAAAATGTGTTTGCCATTAAGTGTTTCCAATCAATGCAGAAGTGATTATGACTCTATTTATATGACCTCTTCATTCTCCATTTCCTGTGAACATTCTGGGGAATTCAGGAGCTACCATCTCAGTGCACACTGAAATACTTGCTCCAAAGAAAACATAATTTTATAGCCGGAGAAAAGCTCCAAATTAGATATAAAAGGTGGAGGCTTATTACCACTCAGAAGCTGTCAATGAAGGGCATCCAGAGGTCAAGGAGGTTGAGAGGGCTTCTGTCAAGAAGGCCACTTCACCGGCAAACAAAGCAGCAGCTTATAGTTCATTTCACAAGTTGGAATAAACGACAGCTCACCCACATTGCAGGCCCGATGCCAACAAAAGGATATCACCATCCTGCCAGACATACAGACCATACGGAAATAAGGAAACACACTGTGGTGCCTTTACATCAGCCCAAGGAGGTCAACACATCATCAGTTGCTCATTAGTGACAGCGAAATAAATATACACTCACATACCACATACTCTGTGGTGATTGTTGAAAAGGCTGGCTTCAGGGTGGATGTTTGTCATTTTTACTCATTGTCTCCCTCCTTCAAATGCATTTTTTAAATTGTGTAATGTCAACACATTTCAATCTGAGTTCCTTATTATACATAAAAAGAATGAAGAGAAGGGGAGGAAGGAAACGAACTAGGTCACTTGGCCTGCCTTCATTTTGGTTCCTCCAAGTTCAAAACATTTTGATTTCCTGGTGGCCAACCTCCTCTCAAATCAGAATTAGGGGGAATGTGTGGAAACCTCAGTACAATGTTCTGTGTTTTCGGTCATCTTTTCCAGAATCGGCAGTATCTGCCCATCACCAGAAGTGACCCCACTTCTCATCACTAGCTCCTCTTTCCCTTCCGTTTTAAGAGGAGTTATTTTTGGAGTGGATGGTGATCGTGCTTTCATAATGTCATGTCAACTCAAAGATATATAGGTGTGTACAGAGTGCTCTTCAAGCTGTCAGTCAAGTCGCATCCTGATGATGCCTCCTTGAGAGCTTACCCTTCTCATAAGAAAGGCCATGGGAGTCTCCTCTTCTCTCTGCCTTCACCTTCCTGCATATTTGCCCAAGCCTAGCAAATTGACATGTGACTGTGATTATGATTTACACTATGACAGATTAGGGAAAAAAAGTTCTGGTTATTTACCTCCCAAAATTCAACTGATGAAATCCATGTCACTCACAAAGGTCCCATACAAGATGCATGAGGTCCCCATGAGCCAGACACCTACTTCACGGCAGTGATCACAACGGAGAAGTGAGGGAGCTTAGTAAGCAGAGAGTAATGGGTTTCCAGCCCCAAAAGTTCAGGATTCAAATGAGAGTCTACCCACATATCCTGATGTCATATAGACAAACTCAGACTTAGAACAAGTGCCAGTTATGGGCCTGACAGGTAGCTGTCTTCTTGACAAAAATGTTTCCCCAGCTTCAAGGACTCACCTGCAAATTCTTTGAGTCTGGTGGTCTTTCCTGAGACTCACACTTTTCTGGAACTTGTAAGTTTCTCCATAAAATAGATCTGTAAAAACTGAGCCCTGGTGGCGTAGTGGTTGTGCGCAGGACTGCGGCCCACTGGGATGGAGGTTCAATTCCAGCTCCACAGGGGCAAAGGATGGGCCTCCTACTCCCACCACCAGGGCAGTGATGCCCTAAAAAAAAAAAAGAAAAATAGGCCTGTAGATACTGATACTTCTTAATAAATTGCTGCAAGACTTTGCAAGGTTTTTTTTTCTCCTTATTCACCTTTCCCTATTTTTTAAATAATATGGTATATTAGTTTGTGTTTGTTTCAAAATGACTAGGTAAAATATAATATTACCATATTATGTTAAACACACATATATTTGTATACATATATTTGCATATATATATCTGTATTTGTATTTAGCATACTTGAGGTTGACAGCGTCTTACTCAGAAAGTGAGAAAAATCAGTGAGTAAAGGAGTCTGAACTACTAAGTCTGTTTTAAATCAATGTAAAAGTGCAATGGAAAAATAAAGAGACCAAAGGAGTACTTTGGGAGTCAAGGAACTCAGGAACTATATTTATAAAACTGGGAATGTTTCATAGAACAAGAAACTTTCATCAGTTAGTGGGTTTTGTGAATCTAGATATAGATTTGTTTTGCTTTTTTCCTACTACTTTTAAATTATTCACACTGTCTCAAAATATCAAGTTGGGGTATAAAAGTATTTTAAATTATAGAAAAGATCCCATTATATTTCTCTGCAAGAATGTACTACTTATAACTTACTTTAAAGGGGAACTGAGTTTGGGAGCCTAAAGGGTAAAGGTATTGAATTTCCATGTGGTACTAGGAAAGATGGAAAAATCTTTCATTCTACACAAAAGGTTGTGCTAAACTACCATGATCCATGAGCAAGATTTGGAAACAAAATCAGTGATCTGAATTTTGGTCAAATATTTTAAGTTCCATGAATTTGAAGGAATCACTCAGAAGGTTTACTTAAGGCAACAAAGTTCTTTTTAGGTAAGCACAATAAGTAGGTGATGTCTTATCATACATTTCATAAAGATAGATAACAGATTGACATATACTCATTCTTTGAAAATTCACTTCTTGGGAAAAGTTTCATAGTGCTTTTATACAACTGAGTAGGATACAACCAGGCAGGCCGGCAGCATGGAGAATTTGGGCGGTTTATCATTCTTTGTAGCACCCATGTGGATATTTCTGAGATCCCTTTCAACGTTGAATCCCTGCCAGACAATATGAGAGGCAAAAAACTATTTCTAGGGCAGAGAGATGCCTGTGTGTGTGTTTTATAATTACTTCATAGTTGGGTAAACTAAAGTAGAAAGCAAAAGCAATTAAATGATCTAAGATTACACAAGAAGGGACAGAATGCTATTTGATTTGAAAAAGATACAGATGACTAGCAGGCTATCTTTGGTGGGTAGCAAAGATACCAGCATATTAACAAATATATTTGCTACAACATAATTTTGCACCAATATAATTTACTTAACAGATGAATACATAAGTGCATATATTGCATAGGAGAAATTAAAATGAGTTAAGAAAGGCAATGTGGTTTTCAACTGGACTCTAAACTTTTGCTCTCGGTTGGACCCCCCACTGAGGCCACAGTCAGTCAATCATCGGGCATCCTTTGAAGGCCAGCCATGAGTCAGTAGGAGCTCTGGACAGCTGTATGTTTCTGGCTCACAGCGACAGTAGGGCTCCTCTTCAGTGGCCTTAGAACTACTCCTGTAGCTGACTGTGGCACTATGCCCACAACAGCTTCCTTTTTACTGTTTGCAAATTGAAATGTTCCAAGACTAGACTCTGTTTCATAAGCTTTCTTCACCTAGAGTTTGAAAGAAAGAGAAGGAAGTGGAGCTAATGACCTCCAGGCCTTTGCTTGGAAATCTTCCCCGTAGTGTATGCTGGCTCAAATCTGACCTGGATATCAGAAAGATGGTGGTGAAATATGTTGTCCTTTAATGAGTAGCACTGTTTCTTCACAGTGTCTCCCTGTGGTGAAGTTGTAGATCTATTTGGAATTTCTGGAGAGGTTAAAAATTCTCACATGTGTGTAGACTCAAAATTTTGCATGATAGATCAAGTTTTATTTGGTTGATATCTTAGCCACCCTAAAGGCTATTTATTTTTCATTTCTCACAAAGGTCAAAGGAAATTTTTTTCCATTATGTAAGCTTCACCACCAAGGTACAAGCCACAATTACTGTCTCTTAGGTTGAACACAGCAAAAGTTTCCTAATTGGTCTTCCTGCTACAGTTTCTTCTCCACAATAGCAAGCAGAGTAGTCTTCCTAAAATATGAATCATGTCACATCTTTCTCTTGTGCCTCAAGGTATTTACAATAAAATCTGATTCCTGAACTGAGCACAATGAATGGAATCCTTGATTCCATGAATCCTGTGATTCATAGAGTTTTCATGGCTGATCTTCTGAAGTAGTATACCAGGTTTTTTCTTCCATCCAAATCAGTCTAGAAAATTGTCTAAAATCTTCTTAGGATTAAAGCAGCACACAAGTCCCCACTGATGGAAAAGTGCTGTGTTATCTTCACTGGAAATCAAACCTTGGTTCCCCCAAGAAACCTGAGAACTCTAGCAATGAACCATCATATCCCCTGTTTCTTGAATCCCATACTAATAACTCACCAACAAACCTACAAAGACAAACACACCATGGGGGTGAGGGAGGAAGTGGGCACTGAGAGCAATGAGGGAAATGTTCCATTCGAGGGGCATGAGAGACAGAATGGTGGGTGAGTGGATACATTGGGTGGTGTAAGATACAGAAAATAAATAATGATATCATATCATGTAAATAATAAAGTATTATAAATAATGGTCCCAGGGGGTGGAGGAGGGGGTAAAGAGGAGCTGATAGCTTGTGGCAGTCATGTGCTTATGTTAATTTTGTGATTGAAATGTAGGGGTGGAGTCTAGTCTGTTAATCTGGAGATAGCCATTGAGCAGCCAATGAGGCCTCTATGTGGGCATGACTTTCACCTGAGACTCCTGGGAAATCTCGAGGTATTTCCCTTGTGAAGATGAGAAGCTATCTTCCCCAGTTGTTGGGCGTTAATTTCAGAGACGATTAATCACGGACAAGACAAGCTGGCAGCATTCAAGAAGCTGGAGGAGCCGGCGGAGAGACCACACAGCTTTGCCCTGATGGATCCAGTCCTCTGAAACAGGGGCGGCCAGATGGAGACCTCTGCCAACGATGAGTTGCTTCTGCTGTTGATGGACCCTGAGCCTGGAGGCGAGGTGCCCTGCCAGCACTGGGATTCTGCACCCACTGACCTTTGACTTCTTGAGTTGAAAGAAGACTTTATAGACTTATTTCGGGCATATGGGTTAATTTCGGACTTACGTCTTTGAACTGGACTGGTCTGGGATGCTTTCTCCATGTCCCATTCCTTTTGTATATAAACCCTTTCCTTATATCAATATGCGTGTCCTTAAATTTGTTCCTCTAGTCTACCTGGACTGACACATAGCTGATATCAAAGAGTTCAAGGTGAAAGAAAATGTTTTGAAACTGATGGTGACAATTATAAAACTACACTTGATCTAATTGAACTATGAATTATTATAATATCTATAAGAACTCCCCCAAAATGTAAAAGAACATTTAAAAAGAGAGATGTATGGTCTTAGAAAAATCAATGCTGCTATGACTTAGAATAAATTGAACAGCACTGGAATAGGTTTGGGGTTCAATGGTGGTAGTTAGGCACTCAAAACGTGGGGAGTAACCATTGCGTATGCCTGCAAATCCAGTGGGTTCCATGTGAGTTGGATTTTACTCAAACCTCCACTGAACAGCAGGACCTTGTTGGTCACCATTCTTCTGGTGCACTACAATGCTTTCTTCTCTACCTAACAGTGTATGCTAAGATGTGTATCTTGAAATGTCTGGCTCGTCCCTTTGTGTGTGTGTGGGGGGGGGGGGCATCGCTGCATGTGGTGGTCGTGGACACTACCCAGTGCTGCTCCTGAGAGCCGCCGCTGGATTTGAACCGCCAAGCCCACGGGCTGCAGTTCTACACTCAACCACTTACGCCACCGGGGCTTAGGCCCTGGCTAGTCCCTTCTTAAAACAGAATACAGGGTCTTTTTCAGGACTGAAGAGTCAAGCCATTCTCTGGTGCATCCAACTAGCTGTCCTTGTTTTCCTGAACAGGATCTCAGATTTTGCCTACTAGAACTAGATAGATATGTAGAACACACCTGTCATGACTGAGGAAGCACTATCCCTGCAACTCTCAAAGTCAGATTTTAGTCTACCGTCAACTGTGTATGCCCTTCCACTACAGGAGATAAAATGCCCTATTACAAAGCTTCTCTGACTCACACACTAAGTCACTAACTCTTTTGTAGAAACCAAGACTCTCTGATCCTTTTTTTTCCTTCTAAGGATCACAATTTAACTCTGCAGTAATCAGCCAGCTTGACTGTCTGCCCAGTCTTTGTACCCCTTCATCCTTTATCTTTTACAATTACCTGCATGTGGCACCTCCAAGAAATCCTCCTTCGCAATCTCTCATGTCTCTACTAGTGGGAGAGTGAACGAGCACCTGTGTGAGGGCCTCTCTAGACTCAATCTGCTGTTCATGATGGTATCTTCTTACATTATGCTGAATGAAATTATTTAATCACAAATATCATATGAGACTATTATAAAAAGTGAAGAAAAAAGTGTTTGCACTGAAATCATTTTGGATGGTTAGGAGGCTTGGGAGGCTAAGTTATTGGCAAGAGGGTAGGCATGAACAGTGATGGGACTCGTCCAATTTCCATCAGTCTGACACAACAGATAGCTAATTTTTTTGTTGTGTTTAGAGATCTGGTTGTCAAAAGAGCAATTACAGTTCTCTCTAAGCTGCCCAATGTGGAAATTGCAAATCTGTATTCCTTGCTCTTTTTCAATGCTCATATACATGTACACGAAAATGCATTCTAGTTCCTGTAGCTGTGTTCATTCCATCCACAGAAATAAAAAATTAGACACAACTTGCTTTTATTATTTGTTTATTCATTTCATAAAATTTTGTATCCTTTTGATGAAATACTACATTTTTATTTCTTTGTACTTGCTACTTTAGTGAACAAAGACATAGTGTAAAAAGTACCAAACCAACAGAGGGTGACAAACTGTTATAGCTTTCAACTCTGTGTGAAGCCCCTAAGTCCCGCAAGATATTATGAGTGAATTACGCAATTCCTGAAAGCATCCAGAAAGCTAAAATATTGTCAGAACAATGGCGTTAACTTCAGCAGAAGCAGAAAGAGGGGTTTCAAGGATGACTATAATATATTCAGAGAGGAAAAGTCACCTGTTTCTAATCTATCAAAGACAATGACTCTTGTTTAATAGGCCTACCTCTAAAGGAATGGGATCCTACTCCTGCAGTGAAAAGATGGTTAAGGATAAATCACACAGCTGATGATTCTCACATCAGGGCAGAGACTATTACAAATGATAGTCGAAATCAAGAAGCAATATAAAAATATCTTAAATAACAGCTTTATTGGTTTTTGTCACATTTGATTTTTATTATATTTTAAAACTCATAACACATTCATTTCGTATACTTTTATTGTTCTTTTTTAATTGTTAACTTATGAAAAAATAAACAATCTCTTGGTAGGTAGGTTTTTAACACTTAAAATGGTTGTCAGGGCACAAAACTGATTTCTAAATTACTCTAATCCTATTACTGGACATATGTTAATGTTGTAAAGAGGAAGGCAATATACAATAAGAAGGAGGTTAGCAAAAAATATTGAATATCAGAAAAGTTCTTTGCTTCCAAAGAATGGATTTTTAAAAATACTGCTGTGACAAGCTAGTCATTGGTTAGGAATAACCCAAGAGAACATTACAGCAGAGTGTGCAGATATAGTCTTACACTTCAGACCACAGAGACTAAAATCCTCAGTCAATTGTACTTCTTGCAGGTCACAGTCATAAAGTTCTACAGAAGTCAACTGCCACATCTTTTTGCAGTGTAGTGGCTGATGAATGGACCCTGCTGACATACCAGTTAGCAACCGCGTGGGGTCGTGGGTCACATGTCGGGCTGCTAACCACAAGTTCAGCAAGTTGAAACCAGCAGCCTCTCCTGGGGAGGAAAAGGAGACTTTCTACTTCATGAAGAGTTACAATCTTGGAAACCCAATGGAGCAGTTCTACTCTGGCTTCAAGGGTCACTCACCGTGAGTCAGAATCAACTTGGTGGCAGGGAGGATTTGTTGGGCATGCTACTAAAGTTCCTAGAATTCTAGTCTTAATGACAACAGGGGGCTCTGACATAGGAACTGTGGAGTGATGCAGGACGCATAGCATCTTGTTTTGCTGCGTGTAGGGTCTCCATAATTCAGAGCCAACTTGACAGAACCTAACAACAACTTTCAATAAAAGGAAAGTTTTCATTTTATCTCATAGGGCACAGTTTTCCCCTATTAGCATTGACTTAACTGCAATGAGTTTGACGTGGTATGTATACAATTCCCTTTGTTGAACTAAGAGCAACATGGCTTAATATTGGTATCATATTCCATAAGAATATTGTTCTTTAAAGATTCAGTGTATGGCAAATCTAACTTAATCATCTGTTATATGTTGCAGTGATTGAAATACCCATTTCAAGATTTATTTTTCTATTTTTGATCACTTCCCTTCCACCGCTTGGGGTGGTACACATGAAATATTCAAATAGCTATTTGAATTTTCTACTTTTCTAACAGTAAGCTTTTGGTTATCATATAGACAAAATAACCACTAGACCAATGTTTCTCAACCTGTGGGTCATGACTCCTTTGGGAGTCAAATGACCTTTTCACAGGCATCGCCTAAGACTTTGGGGAAACACATATCCCATGGTCTTAGGAACCAACACACCCATTCTCTATTCATCTCCAAGCAGGTCCATTCACATGCAGGTATATTTGCATACAAGTACCCAGCGTGAAGACTTGCCCAAGCTACACCATGCTTTGAGACAAAATTTCATTTATTTGTGATTAGAAAGAAATTTTTCACAATATACAATTACATATTACTTTTGTGATGAATCACTATGCTTTATGATCAATGTATCGCAATGAAAATACACCCTTCATATCAGATATTTACATGATGATTCATAACAGAAGCAAAATTACAGTTATGAAACAGCAGTGAAATAATTTTATGGTGGAGGGGTTGTCACAACAACATGAGGAACTGTATTAAAGACCGTGGCATTAGGAAGGCTGAGAACCACTGCACTAGACTCATCCTAAAAATATTTGTCATTATTGTTAACCATAGCTTGTTGAACCTAAAATGCACAGTTGAAACCACCAGTCACTTGCAGGAGAAAAATGAAACTTTCTATCCTGGAAAGAATTACATTCTCATAAATCCACAAGAGCCGTTTGCCTCTGTCTACAGGGTGGATTTGAGTCAGAACTGACTCCATAGCAGTGTGAGATAAAGATATACATTATCTCACATTTTAAAAGCCTGTGAAGTTGAGAATGCATTTACAAATGATAGCATGTCATAATTTAAATAAAATAATTTTACTTATGTATTGATGTTACATAAATTAGTGATACTTGTTACAACTATGGTGTCTTGAAGACATTTAGGAATAGCACATTTCAGAAAGTCAGTGAACTTTTGTCCCAAAGCAGTTTTCCTCTCTAACCTTTCCTCTAGAAATTTGGCTTTTGGGGCATTAAGACAAAAAACTTTGGGTCCCTACAGCAATCAAATCAAAGGAACTTAGCTGTAAAGTTTCTTTTGGGAGTTGTTTAGTGCTTGTCTAAAATGTGTGAGCAATTACAGTGATGATTTAGGAGCCAATTTTTCCTTTGAAAGTTAGGAAAGTATTATTAAAATAATCATAATATTTTCCTTTTTGATACTTAGAGGTCTTTAATACAAATAACCACTTAACTGTTTTATGGACTCTTCAAACTAGAACTATATCTGCACCTCGTGAACTTTAGGGAAAAGTCCAGAGACCATTTATGCCATCAATGCCAGTACTACAGAGAGAATGAGTCTTGAGTTCATTCTGACTGAAGCTAAAAGGGGAACTAGGAGAGCAGTATATAAGCAGTTTTCTGTTAGGACATGACTAAGAAAGCACAAATAGCTTACATCTTAATTTTCACCTCTAAATTTTTACAACTCTTAAGCTTTCTGGCTTAGCACCCTCAACCCCCATCTTTTCTCGTTATTTTACCATGATGGCTAGCTGCTTTGGGTAAGTGCCATCAAGTTGAGTCCACGTCACAGGGATGCTATATCACAGAATCAACCTCCTGCCTAAGACTTTCTAGGCTAGATCACCATCTTCTCCTCCCATGGAGTCAACAATTATGGCTCAATTAATCCATCATTCTTTCTTGGCTGCCTAAGTCAATCTGCACAATCAAAAGTTATCATAACCTCCCAAACTGACCTTACTGCTTTGAATTTGACAGTATAAAAATCTGTTTTTAATTGGGCCTTTGCTCTCTGAATCAAATTGGTAAATCCAAGCCTCATTCCAGGCTGTGAGTCATTCTATAAAACCGACTTCCTTAACTTTGCTCCTCCTTAAAAGACTGATGGAAAAATTAACTCTTTGAGTAATGTTTTTTACCAAACACCAAGTTGAAAACTAGCTGAGGCCAAAATATTTGCATTAAATTGAACAAGTTGAGCCACACGAGATAGCAACTTCATAGTGGCAATTCTATAGTCTTCTTCCATCCATTTCTGGACTTCGACCACAATTTCTTCAATTGTTAAGGATGACTGTCTTCCTACTTTGGCCTCACCTTTCATGTCATCCTAGGTTTCCTTACAATACTGAAAACTGTTGTTGTATGTTGGGCAGTATTACTGTAAACTTGTCGCAAAACTTTAGTGATGTAAGGAAATGCCCACGTGAGTTTCATTAAAAAAAAAACAATATTAATCCTGGCCTAAAAATAAATTTTCCATGGCACAAAAAGGATTCTTTTGGGGGCATTCTAAAAAGACTAAGACAAGGACATTACTAAGAGAACTTGTCTATACCCATCCACTGCTCTTCTAGGCATGCTTAAGCAGGTTTTTCTTGGGATAAATCTTTGCATACATGAACTGGAACATAGTAGCCATAATTTTTGACTTAGCCTCATATAGGAACTCTCATAAGCTATGAGTAACATCAAAAAGAATATAAATTCCAGAACATTTCATTGCATTCTTTCAGACTTTGTACCTGAATCAAGAGGCAATTGTGTGAACAGAATAAGGAAATACACCAGGAAAGGTGTGCGTCAGGATTGTACCTTCTCACCATACTTATTCCATGTGTTAGTCTAGACTAGACTAGTTTGGGTAGATTTCAGAAACAAATTCAAAGGCACACATATGTATATATAAGGCAGCAGTTTATATACAAGAGGAATGGAACATTGAGAAAGTATACCAACCCAGTCCTGTCCAAGTCTATAAGTCCTACATAAGCCCATATGTCTGATACCAGTTCATGAGTCCTCTTCAGAAACACAAAGCACATGCAAATTATGCCAGGACAATCACAGGCCAGTGGGTGTAGAGTCTTGTGTATCCAGTGGTGGTAGAAGCATCTCAGCACTGGCAAAAGTCTCCACATGGTTTCTCCAGTCCTGAGGTCTGGTTCCATCATAGTAAATCCATTAAGCTTCTCCTCTGGCTCCTCCAGGACTCAGGGCCTATCAGCATGCCACCATTATGTCTTGTCAGTAGAGTGTGTCCAAGGATCTCAACTTTGTGTCTTGTCAATAGTGTATCTCTGAGGGACTGAATCAATAGTTTCTCACTTCCAATTGGGAAATACCATGAGACCTCCCAGAATTCTCAGGAGAAAGCCATGCCCACACAGAAGCCTCATTGGCTATCTCCAGATTGACAGGCTAGACTCCACTCCTCTACTCCTGATCTGAAATTGACACAGATCAGTAGCTGCCACATTCCACCTGTATGCTGAGCACATAATCAGAGAAGATGACGTATATGAAGAAGAACGTCATCGGGATTGGAGGAAGGGTTCTTACTAACCATCACTATTCAGAGGATAAAACCTTGAAGCATTGCAGATGAAGATCAAAGATGGCAGCTTTCAGCATGGATTAGGACTCAATGTAAAGAAGACCTAAATCTCACACCTGGACCAAAAGGTATCATCATGATAAATGGACAAAAGGTGGAAATTGTCAAAGACTGGATCCACAATCAATGGTCATGGAAGCAACATTCAAGAAATCCAAAGATTAAGTAAATCTGCTGCACAAGACCTGTCAAGCATATTGAAAATCAAGAATATTAGCTTAAGAACTTTGTGCCTGACCCAAGTAATCATATTTTCCATTGCCTCATATGCACGTGTACTTTAGACATAGAATAAGAAACACAGAATAAGACTTTATGCATTTGTGTGGTTCTGGAGAAGAATATTGAAAGTATCATGAACTGCTGAAAGGACAAACTTATCTCTCTTGGAAGAATTAGATCCAGAGTGCTTCTTAGAGGCTAGGATGGCTCCATCTTACATACTCTGCACATATTATCAGAAGATATCAATCCCTGGAGAAGGATACCATGCTTAGTAAAGTTGAGGGGCAGTGAAAAAGAGGACGGACATGGATGACAGTGTGGTTGCATCAATGAGTTCAAGGCCTAGGACTGCTTATAGGAATGGTGCAGTACTGTAAAGTGTTTCACTCTATTATGCATGGACTATTATGGGTTGTACTGACTTGACGGCACCTAATGCCATCACCGCCAATATACATCTATAGCTTTCTTAATGGTACAATAGTTAAAACTTTAATTAAAAGGTGCTCAGTGATCAAACTCACCAGATGCGCTAGGGAATAAAGATGTGGCAAAGACTTCTGTCTATAAATCACTACAGGACAAATCTTCCCTATTTGGCCTTAATGATTCAAAGTCAACACTATGGAACACAACAACATATCAAGTCTATGATAGAAACACATAGTTTCCCTTTTCTTTCTTGCAAACCCAATCCACTAATACTATGATATTGGTAGTGCCCAAAACAACAAAATAGTCCATGCCACGACAAAAAAAATGACAATAATCATAGCATAGACTATATGGTTAGCTGTTCTACCTTTCAAAGAGCCCTGGTGGTTCATGAAAGAAGTTATCTGCTCCTATAAAGATTTAAAATTCAGAAACTGTGGTAGTTATATAATCATTTGTCAATTTGAGAGGATTAAGAGTAAAGGGGTAGAGTCTAAGCTATCAATCAGGTCATAGCTAATGAGGTCTCTGTGTGGGCATGGCCTTCTCCTAAAGATTCTGGGAACCCCTGTATTTCTCTTTAGACACTGGAGACACACATTCTCTCTCTCTGCTCAGTCTCTGGGTGAAATTACAGCTGACAAAACAAAATAAACTACTCAAGTGCCCTGAGCTGGAAGAACTACATGGGGACCTCTGCCACTGCTGAGATATCTCTATCACCACTGGATCCATAAGACTTTCACCCACTGGCCTGTGATCCTTCTGCATTCAACACCATTACATGTATTGTGTGAGTCTGAAGAGAAATTTAATAGACTGGTACTGGGGAGATGGGCTAATATTGAACTTATGGGTTTGGACTGGACAGGACAAGGATGCTTTTTTAATGTTCAATTGCTCTTGTATATAAAGTTCTATCTTACACATTTATGAGTGTCTATGAGTTTGCATCTCTAATCAACCCAGACTAACACAGAAACTAACACAGAAACTCAATATAACATAATTATAAGTCAGAATGAACTCAATGACAGGAGTTTGGTTTGGTTGGCTTGGTGTCTTTCTTAGCTTTCACTACCTTGCTCTACCCAAAATATGAATTTTTCCAGGGTTTTAGATATTTGGGCCTAACAAATAATTATTTCTTCATATGCTATTAAGACCAACATGTAATGCAAAATTAGTTTATGTGTAATCATGGGAATAAAATCCAAAAAGGTTCCATACACATCCACTTGTAGACATTATTCCAATGTTTTCCTTGTGAGACTTTTGGCATCAGTCTTTACTAATTGACTTATTATTACAGTAATTAGGTCTTGCCATACATCCAGCACAAGAATATGCCTATGTATGCCTAGCAGATTTTAACATGAAATTTAAGTCTTTCTCTGTGTTTATGTATGTGTGAGACAGAGAGTTTGAATTCAAGATTGAGACAATACCATAGTCTTTTTTAAACGTGTAAAACTTAATATTGAATCTACTAACAGACATTATCTGTTTCTTCCCTTGGCAAGGTAATGAATTTGTCCACAGAGACTGGATTTTTCCCCCAAAGGACCGAAAAACAAGTTGATGTAATGATGACTTTCAATTCAAATTTGGCATTGAAAGATAGCAAAGTGAGAGCCAGATTCTCCCCAATATAATAAAAACAGGTGTTGTGCCAAACACACCTAAAATATGCTGGGCAACCCATTAACATTGTTTCCCAGAGTTGTAACCATGTGCAGATTCCTGGCCCTGGTCCTCAATAAGACTCTATCATGTGTGAAACTCAGAAACATTTCCATATGCAGTATACCCCAGGGCAAGCCATGCTATATAATGCCCACGACTCTTTTCATCCATCCACAAAGGCAAAGAGGGCTTAAAAGTTCAGAATCTAACTCTCATGGCTCATCCTCCTGTCAACAAGGGTCTGAATGTTTTCCTCATTAAGTTGCTATTTATGCACCTTGGGGAACACCTATGGGTCTTTTCATCCTATTTACTTTGGATAACTTTTTCCTAAACTACGTTTAAATAAAAATACCTCAAAGGAAATCTTGAAATGTCAACTTTGAGGGGAGAGGAGGATTTTCTTCTGATATAAGAGCTGAGATCTTAAGCATCTATGGAAAAATAGGATTTTAGAGAGGTTCTTCACAAATTGTATGGAATTTATATAGCCAGGGCTTTAGAAATAATGTTATATCTGAAAGTCTTAGCATTCAGATAACTGACATCTCACTATGAACTTCATTTCAGAGTTTAACCACTGTGAGCCATCATCACATGTGCAGAAGGAAAGAATATGGTCTATGCAAAAGAGTGTTACACTAACGTTCCAATTGTGGTTTGGTAGTCTAATTTTTGAAGGAAATAACAGTTGTGAGTTTTTGAAACTTGATTGCAATTTTCAAGATGAAATATACATGTAGACTATCTGCTTTTAACCTTTTAATCTCTTAGGAGTTTCTCATGATAAGAAAGAGTATCTATATTGACTCTGGCCTAGTGAATTATACTATGAGGGTTTCCACATTTCCCAAGGAAAACAATTTAAATGCACCGTGGCAAATGTAGGTTATCAGAGAATGCAATAGAAGGGCTTTACATGGCCTGTTGGCCATATAAAGGATAATCTTGAAAATATTTACTGTATTAGTAAGTGCCAATGTGTAAGTCCTCAGTAGATTTAGTAAGTATCAGTGACTTCAGGCAGTTAAAAGCAGCTGGAGAGCATCCAACATCCATTAGGTCAGGGAAATATGAGTGTACCACAAGTATCACATTTGGTGCCTGAATTAAGGATGCTATGAAACATGTCCAGCTTCATAAAGGATCAAGTAAGTTGCTCTTATACATTCCAAATCAGTGTGGTGAGGAAAAAAATCTGAGGACAGGAGGAGTAAGTTCCTCAGATCAGAAGAAATTAAAATGCTTTAGCACAAGAGAAATTGTCAAATGAAAAGGGCACATTGTTTAAGAAAGCAGAATAATATAGCCTAATTTCTTCTTCAGAGATTACATAGTCGAACTACTTATTTGGGGATTATATAATTGAATTTCTCATTTTATAAATGGTGAACTTGAGAACAAGGAGATTTGTGACTTGCTATTTGTGACAAATAGCAAGTCACATCAAGGAAGAAGAGCAGTTAGATTCTGGGTCTTCCAAGCACAAGGGACACTAAACAGTTGATGTCAAGGCAATTCTGACTCATGGTGACCTCATGTGTAGCAGAGAAGCACCGTGCCCTGAAGGAATTCTGATGGCTGATATCCATAAGTCAATGACCAGGTTTTTCTACTGAGACACCTCTGGGTGGCCTCATCCCTCCAATGTGTCGCTTAGCAACTGAACACACCCATTAGTCCCTTGTCCTCCCTGCTAACTCACAAGTCTACAACCAGTCAGTCACGCACACAGTACCAAAGGCTCAAGGACATGTAGAGAATAATGATTGGAAGATAAAGGATTGCCATCTACACTACCACGTCACTGTTGACTGAGGTTTATATATTGCTAAGCTTAGAGTTTGGGAGTCTGTTTGTTTACTGTTTTCATATCCCCTCTCATTTGTGAAGCTTGGGGAAATATTGACACTCTATATTCTTTTATCCTTCTGTAGTTCTGACACCAAGAAATTTGACATTAGATATTCAAAAGGGCATCTACTCAGGAGCTTTAAAGATAATCTTAGTTTAAAGATAATCTTATGTTGGGAAGACACAACTGAATTACTAAAGATTACACAGCATTTCCTAGCCCTGATATGTAAAATTTAGGGCTTTCCAACAAAAAATACAAATCTAGGGGTCAGGCAAATCAAACACCTAGTGAAGTTAACAATGAAAAAAAATCCATAACTACAGTGTAAAATGATCTTTGATCCTTACTCCACTTTTGCTTTTAAATGAGAATCTTGACTGTTTACCAAATAAAAATAACGAAGTAATAAGGAGAAAGTACCTTTGAAATTAACAGTGATCAAAACCAGAAGTTGAAAATTTGGCCACTTAGACTCATAAATATCAGAATAAAGTACAATTTATTTGTTACTTCTTACAAATAAAACTACATAATATAATAGAAGAGTTCATAAAAATAATAAATACAGTTAGTTCAGATAAGTTCATGTTGAACCAAAAAACCAACCAGTGGCTGTAGAGTCAATTTTGAGTCAGGGCAACTTCATGTATTTCTGTGGATAGCTAAACTCTGTGGGGCTTGCGATGGTTGTGACATTTCACAAGTGTATTTCCAACCACTTGTTGGGAGACCCTTCAGGTTGATTTGCACCTCCAATCTTTCAATGGATTGAAAGATTTTTGTGTCACCCAGGGACTACCTCATCTATAGCACTCATCACAAACAACTATTAGTATTAAAAAATAAGCAAGCAAACAAGCTTATTGTCATCAAGTAGATGACATCTCACAGCAAGCCAAGTAGGAGAGGGTAGAGCTGCCCCTGTGAGTTGCTAAGACTGTAACTGCTTGCAAGAGTTTAAAATCCTGTCCTTTTCCTGCAGAGCTGCTAATGGTTTTGAACTGCTGGCCTTATGGATCATGGCCCAATGTCTAACCACTCTGCCACCTGAGCTCCAGCTGTTGGTATTTACGCACCTTTTCACAGACCTATAACAGTCTCTCTGGAAAGTAAGTTTAAGTTCTGCCATTTTATTTATATTTCTGTAAATGGATATTCCTGGTAAAACAAGGAAAAGTAAATATTAGAATTTGCCACCTAGAGGCCCACAAATACCACTTTAAATTAACTTAACTTCCTCCTGGCTAATTTTTCCTGTTTTCTCCAGAAGTATTTTACAAGCTATTAAACAACTGTCATATTCTGAATTCATTTAATGAAATATGTTTCTGCCTTTGAAACCTCCCAAGTTAACATGATTGCTAATTTGTATCATTTCCATAAATGTAGAAAATTGTAAATGTTGCCTCAATAGTTTATTATGAAATATTTAATGCTGATGCTATCTTTTAAAAATGAAGCAAGGAAAAAATCCATCATTTTTATTTAAAAAGAGCACATTGGAAAACTAAAGGACATAATTAAAATAATGAATGAGTACAGCCTGTAAAGAACAGAAACTCATCAAAATTTAATTGCTGGACAATAAAAAGTCCTAAAAGTTTGAGGGCTGGTAAGTCTTAGAATCAATTGGATGCTAAATACAAAAATGTTGGTCTATCATCCTTATAAACAAAGGATATGACCCTTTTCTTTTGATTGTTTAGAAATAGTATTTCTAATGAGGCAAATTCAGAATGATAGCTTTTCAAAACATTATTCAGAAATTAGGTTGATCTGACCCTAGCATTTTGACTTACATAATAATGCCTTTAATTTACATGAAGCGCAGTCTCAGTTTCACGACACAAGCCCCTAGGAGCACTTTCCTGAAATTATTGGCAACATTCTTGACTTCTCTATATATTCTAGGGTAGGTAAACAGTAGTGCTAGAAAATCACAGAAGCATTTATTAAGTAAAGATATCAAAATGTAAAGCTATTGTTACCTGAAATATCCTCCATTTGAGTCTATACACATTACTAAAAGCAGTGTTTCCATATCTTTAACCCCTCAAAGAATTCTGCATCTTCAGATTTCTGTTGCATCAAAATGCAGTTTGGGGACCCTAGAGAGACTCAGACCATGTACTTTTTCAATGTTCTCTTGACTACATGTCTGAAAAAATGCCGAAAGTGCTACTTGAGGACTGAAGGGTGGATGGAGTAAGGTTGCCCAAAGAAACTCTTTTAGGATCACACTTGCTAGCCCTAAAGAATAAGCAGGGGGATTATTATGATAGAAACAAGACCTTGGCACAACCTTTCAATCCCTTGTTTGTCCACCAGTGCACCTTTCTGTTTTCTTAAAAACTTCTTCATGAGTATCTTGTGTCCTTCAAGGAAAACCTATCAAGATTCCCCTTTTAGAATCTCAAAGAACATGATTGTCTGAACTGACCTTTCTACCTTGAATTTGACTGGCCTGGTGATCACCACTGAAGCCAATGTTTTGGTTTGGCTTGTTGGTGTGTTTGTTGTTTTTTAAACTTTCATTGGTTTTCCTGGATGTTCATTGGGTGGTTTTCAGAGCAGAGTCTCACTTTTACATTCAACAATTCATATATCTTGCTTCCCTTCATCAGTTGCGATCCTCTCCACAAAACACCATCCATCCCGACTCCTGCCTGAGTATCTACCATCCTCTCCCCCTTTCTCCTAACATTTCTGAAGTTTGCCTTTGGAAAGCTCTGCCCTGATGATTTCAAATGGTTGGTTATTATAAGGGGTCGTGCTTCTGTAATGTCATTATTGCCTCTATATGGCTTGACTTGTTTTGGACATATTACAGGAGGGATAAAAGGCTGCAAGAAGACATGATTCAAATCAAGAAACATGATTCAGACATGCATGAGAATGACTCACGACTCAGAAACATGCTGTTCTGTTTTCATAAGCTTGCCATGAGTTGAAGTCAAATAATTAAAAACTGGCCAGCTATGCTACCTAAAATATGAATGACTTCTCTATCTTGCTACTGAAAAAAGCAATCAAAATAGACCTACTTACTAACAGTTAGTAAGTAACGGGAAGAATGAAACACTGAGCCAAATTCCGGTCTACCTGATTGCAAAGCTTGGGATTTTTATTGGGTTTTTTTAGGTGCTATGGGTTGGTTCCTATTCATAGCAACTCCATGTACAGCAGAAGAAAACATTGTCCAGTCCGGTGCCACCCTCACAATTGTGATATTTGAGACCATTGTTGCATCGTTGCTATGTCAGTTCATCAGGTAAAATGTGTCCCTCTTTTTGGCCGTCTCTCTACTTTACCAAGAATGAAGTCCTATTCCAGGGACTGGTCTTTTCTAAGATCAAAACTACAAGAAATAAAGTCTTGCCATGGCTGCTTCTAAGGAATATTTTTGATGCATTTCTTCTAAGGCAGATTTGTTCTCCTTTTAATTGTGCAGGGTAATTCGAGTTGTCTTTGCCAGCATCATAATTCAAATTCATCAATTCTTCTTATCAAGTGTCTGACTTTAAAATCTATCTGAGGTGATTGAAAATACGATGGTTTGGGTCAGGAGACAGTTGCATTTATGTTAATTTTGTTCAATTGAACATAGAAATCAAGATATAGAATTAAATACTCAAAAGGGCTGAGCTCCGGTGGCGTAGTGGTTGTGCGCAGGACTGCGGCCCACTGGACGGAGGTTCAATTCCAGCAGTGGGACAGGGCCTCCTACTCCCACCACTGGAGAGCAGTGATGCCTCCCCCCCCCCAAAAAAAAAAAAGAAAGTAGGAAATAACACACAGATGTAACTACACACATTGAACCTCTCCATGATCCTGGGGAAAATTGAGATCCAGACAAGAGGGAAATCTCCAAGGAGAGCTGTACTCACAGATGCTACCTACCTCCCAAACTGTGGACTGAGAGATAAGGCTTTCCCCTCTAGCTACCACCCTGAATTCAAACTCAAATTACTAACTGGGCTGCTCATCACTGGTCAGCAGTTCAAAACCACTAGCTGGTTCAATAAAAGGAAAATGAAGCTATCTACTTCTCTTAAAGGTTTACTTTCAGAAACCCACAGTGATCTTTCTACTCTGTCCTATGGGGGCACTGTGAGTTGGAGTCACGTCAGAGGGTATAAAAACAAGAAAAAAGCATTCTAACCAGTAAGATAATAAGTGTAGGCTCCTTAAATTCATTAATTTGAGTTATGCCTATTATGACAGTAATATATTAACTAAGATAATACTAGAGGGACTTTATTTTTCACTTAAATAGTGTATCAAACACAACTACATATATACAAACAATAGAAGAAAAATTAACTAACTAGAACCTCCACAAATTCAATTAAACATTCATCAAGAGACTTTATCAAAACAAAAGCAAATCTACAGCTAGTCTCTTGGGGGAAAAAGATGTCAATGTCATACCCGATGCGGGTCTAATCATTCATATATAGAAAACGTCAAGAACTCAGCAACAAGTCACCAAATGAGCCAATCCAAAAATGAGCAAAGTACATGAACAAAATCTTCAGCAAAGAGATAGTCAAATGACTAACACATGAACAGTTGTTCTCGATCATTAAACAAACCCACAAAGAGATTTTTTTTCTCACACTTGCAAAGTGCCAATGATCTAATTCACCTGAAAAAAATTTAAAAGACTACTGAAGTTGTAGACATATTGGAACACTTACACGCTACTTGTGGGATTGTTAAATGGCATAAACACTAAGGAAATGGTATGGTACTTCCTCAATATCTAGACAAAGAAATACTTTGCGAGCCAAGTATCTCATTCCTAGGAATAGGAAGGGGTTTCACAAAATGTGTAGAAATTTTTAATTATCCTTTCATTGCATTTTTCTATGAACTTTTTGAAGTCTCCTTGGATATCCTGCAGGTATAAATGCAGTAACACAAATAGACACATTCCAGTAGCAAATGATCAAATCAGCCTGCCTATCAACAAATTAATAGATAAATCAATTGTGATACATTCATATTATGAAACAACAATGACAAATTAGCAATTGCTAAAACATAACACACATGTTTAGTAGCATAAGACAATCACAAAAGGACACATAGTCTGTTGTTTGACTTTTATAAGACATCAAGAGTAGGCAAACACAGAAAATAATATTCTTTGAGGGCAATAACATTCTAAATATTAAATACTTGTTATTTTGGATGATGGGAAGGATAATACTCTATGTGGGTGAAGTTTTCCCAACTTATCCAAGGTTAAATAAGACAAAAAGAAGTACACAAAAATAAGGGACAAGTTCAGTAAATGCCATAACATAATTTTGTATTGACTAGAAAAACAACTAAAAACATGTATATAGTTACATGGGTAGGCATGCACACATATATGTGTATATAAAGGGATATGTGAATGTGTGTGTGCATACATGGTGTATATCTGTCTAAATGTATAGACCTGTGTGCTGCATATCTGTTCATATGCACAGTAAGCCACATAGAGGTATTCATAAATACCATAAGCCACCCAGAAGGCACAGTTACTGATGCTTCTTAGACATATCTAATACCCCATGGGATTACTTTTCTGGCTTGAAGATCTGAGACAACATTCTTGCAGTATAATTCAGTTGATGGGCATAAAATAGAGAAGACAGATAATGTTCTTCAGACTAGTTCCATGAGTAGAAGCTGGGGGTCTTGAAAGATCACTGTATTAGTCCGGGTAGACTAAAGGAACAAATTCAAAGACATGCATATGGATATAAGGAAAGGGTTTACATACAAAAGGAATGGAAAACTGAGAAAGCATCTCAACCCAGTCTGGTTCAAAGTCACAAGTCCAATATTAGCCCATATGTCCTATACCAGTCTATAATGTCTCCTTCTGATTCATAAAGTCACAGATCAGTGGGTGCAGAATCCTGGCACTGGCAGGGGTCTCCCTATGGCTCCTCACTTCCAGGGCTCAGGGTTCATCAACAGCATCCAGTGATGGTAGAAGCAATTCATCACTGGCAGGGGTCCCCATGTGGCCTCTCTAGCTTCAGGGGTCTGGCTCCATCAGGGCAAAGCCATGTAGCTTCTTCTCCAGCTCTTCAGACACTACCATCTTGTCTTCTCCGTGATTCATCGTCTCTGAGAACTAACTCCCAACAGCTAGGGAGATAGCTTCTCATCTCCACAAGGAAACTCTCCTGAGATTTCCCAGACATATCAAGAGAAAGCCATGCTCACACAGAGACCTCATTGGCTACTCAATGGCTATCTCCAGATTAACAGGCTAGACTCCACCTCCCCATCTCAATCATGAAATTAACATAAGCACATGACTGCCACATTCACAAACAACAATCTACTCAATAGCAAGTGGTCTTGACTTTTGAGGAACAAAAAGGAATGAAGTCAATTGAAGACTCAAAGGAAAAACGAGTGCATAGGACAGATAGTTCACATGAATTCGAGCTCCCAAAACCAGTCAGAGACCATAGGGATACATGGTAGCTAGCTATCTCTACAAAACGTTCTAATCAGGAATATAATATTAGCTCCCACATGGAACAGTAGAAGAACATGGAACAAAACACAAATTTATTTGAAAAGTCTGACTTACTTGACTGCCAGATACTGGTTCAATTTCTGTTTTCTGTTTTCTGTTAAGGTCTTAAGGTCCTCTTCGGAAAAAAAAAAAAAAGGATCCTCTTTGAATTCAGAACTGAAGTTACTCCTGGTGTCCACCTTTCATTCAAATACTAAATTGACTTATTTAATAAACACTTTTCCTTTTATTAATGTGCTACTTTAAATCATCAACTATATAAGAACAAATAATCAATGTTTATCTTAAAACAGAGGAGAAGGCAAGGACACTTGGTTAATAAAAACAAAATAAGCAGGATATAAATTATGTGCCTGCTGATGCATTGTGGAAAATGTAACCAACATTATGGAAAATTTTGTCTAAAAAATTGTTAAAAATTTTCTCTGTGAACTTCCACTTAAAATACAACAAAATATCATTTAAAAACAAACAAAATCAATACATAAAGGTAAAAAAAAAAGTTGCCATTAAGTTGACTTTGACTCAAGGTGACGTTCTATGTGTCACAGTGGAACTGTGTACTGAAGGGTTTCCATAAACAATTATAAAATGTCACAGATATGCATGATAGTGCTGTGGAAGGCAAGAATAAAGACTTGGAAAACATAAAAATCATTAACATTGCCTTCCATTGATTTTTTTTTTGTATTTAGACTGCCTAAAGTAAACCCCTAAATGATAAGGCATTTCCCTGTGCATATGTGAGAAATGCAATATATATATATTTACTCATGTAATAAATGATCATTGTTTATGTCATTTTTAAGTAATCCTCAAGTCATGGGACCCAAATGTTACAGAGAAGAACTGCTCCATAAAGCTATATTTGATATAATCTTCACAGGGTTCACCAGGCCTTTCTTCTGTGAAGAAAGAGCTTAGAATTTTCTGCCTCTAAATACACAGTCAATCACAAATAGTTTGGGTTTCCATGTGGAGTTAGCATTGCTGCTGGTATGATATTGTACAAGGATCCCAACCATAGATATACCAGAGTTTGCTTTCAAATCAAATCGAATTCTTTTTTGTTTATTTGTTTTCAACTGTTTTATTGGCAATCAATTCACATATCATATTATTCAATAGTTCAGGCATTCAATCATATCAAGGAGAATAATATCAATCAACCCCACATCAATTTTAGAAATTTTGAACTTTTCTTTTGTTGGGACAGGTTTTTTTTTTAATTAATTTTATTGGGAGCCCCCAATAAAATCGAATTTTTTTTAATGATGATAGTCAATTTCAACAGCTGTTGACCCTCCTCACATCTCCACGGCTATTCCCATTCTAGTACACGTGGACAGTTCCTGACCACAAGCATCCAATTTTCTCAACCTGAAGGATTTCTCTGGTATATGTGGACTAAGTGTGGGGAAGGTCAACAACAATGGAATAGTTATAGTCTCCAGTGCAGTCTGAACACATGATCGCTGGAAGAGAAAGCCATACTTGCTCCCGCCCAAATTCAGATATAACGTCTCTAAGGTGTGTAGTATGCTATCTCCCAGATAGCAGTGGGAGGGGCTCTCCCACTGTTAATAGCAGTAATCTTCCCATTAATTCATCGTGTATTAATTTCACTTCATTTCCCTACCAGAACTTTCTGGAATCTTCACCCCCTCTGTCTCCATGTGCACTTTGCCCAACTTTTTACAATTGACAAGCCAGCTTGGCATACATCCTGTCATTGGAAGTACATAAAGCCTTCATTCAAGACACCTAGATCATTCCACTGTTACGGTACAGAGAGTTTAAGTGACTTGCTTAAAACCTTTCCCACTACTTCCCCTGACATGTGTAAAGCTTTTCCCAAAACTAACACATTGTTTTTTGCAAATTGCTTTTATGGGGTTCCATTTGTTCCTGGCAGTGATATTCTTGCTTGAGACCAGTTACACCCTTCATTTGTAAAGCAATAGATTGTGGAGGGATAAATACGGATGGCTTCTCTCTCTGATTTTTAAAACTCTACTCTGTATATGAGAGTGAAACCAAATGACCCAAATATCCACTTAAATGACTAAAATGTAGACAATTTGCAATTCACAAACAGAATGGGATGTTTCAGGACAAATATCTTGGGGTTCATGGTAAGGTCACAGAGGTGAGAAGAAGAGATGTCTCTCTGCCTATTTGGGTCCAGTTTAGAAGATGCCCTCAGCACTCAGGCAAAGGGCTCCTAGTCTCTTTATGTCAGATAGCAAGAACTAAAAGAAAATCCCCTATATTTCTATTTGTTGACCTACATCTCTCTTTTTTTATTAAATACTATTATTGGGGGGGGGGAGGGCTCTTACATCTCTTATCACAAACCATACATTCATCCACTGTGTCAAGCACAGTGTACATATGTTGCCATCGTCATTTTCAAAGCATTCCCTTTCTACTTAAACCCTTGATATCAGCTTCTCATTTTCCCCTCCCTTGGCTCTCCTCCCTCCCTCATGAGCCCTTGAGAAATTATAGGTTGTTATCTTCATGTCTGACATTGCCCTCTGCCACCTTTCACTCACTCTTCTGATGTTCATCCCCCTGAGAGGGAGTTATATATTGATCCTTGTGATAGATTCCTCCTTTTTCCATCTACCTTCCTCTTATCCTCCTCATATCTCTATTGTTGTTGTTGGCCCTGAGGGATTTATCTATCCTGGATTTCCTGGGGCATGTGCTCTTATCTGTAGCAGTGTCCAAGTTCTGGTCTAATCTGATTTGTAACATAGAATTGAGGACAAAATCACTGAAGACTAAGTGGGTGCATAAGTAAATGTGGTGAAGAAAGCAGATGGTACCTGGCTATCTAAAGATATAGTGTCTTGGGTCTTAAAGGCTTGAAGATAAATAAGTGGCTATCTAGCAGGGAAACAACAAAGTCTACGAGAAAGAAGCATACAAGCCTGTGTTATCGTGAGGTGTCGATGGGATTCAGAACCGGACAGCTAAGACCCAGAACCAAATCATACGATTGTGAAGAGGGAGAGCGGGTGGGAGTGGGGCTAGGAGTAGAGATCTAAAGCCTATCTGTAGACAGTTGGACATCCCCACAGGAGAGTCACAAGAGATGAGCCAGTCAGGGTACATTGTAGCACCAATGAAATGTACAACTTTCCTCTAGCTTTTTAATGCTTCCCCCTCCACCAACCCCCCCCCACCCACACCCACTATCATAATCTACACCTTTCTTTAGTTACTTCAGAACCAAGAAATTAAACTCACTGACTGCTAGTGATATCTTATTTGTTTCCGGGACTGAAATTGAAAGCCCAGTCTTTTTCCCATCTGGCTTCTGGTAGTTTTGAACTGCCAACTTTAAGGATCATAGTTCAACTCTTTACCACTACACCACTCAAGAACCTAAAATGCCTAAAGTATTTGTAATGTTGCCAGATTTTTCTTTCAATAGCTGTAACACTAAAGCTTTAGTCTTGAGGTTTTCCGTGCATACAATGCTGTTCCAAACTTTATGGTGAGGGTCATATTAATTTTGTTACTAACAGCAATAAAAATACTGTGAGAAATATTTCTTGAGAAATATTTTCCCTTAAAAAAAACTTTATCCCTTTTCATCACTAGTCATTACCCTTTTGTCTCCAGGGAAGATGTGTTTGGTAACAATAAAAAAAAAAAGGAAAGGAAAGGCCCCCTAAAAGAAGACTTTATTGCTGAGAAAATATTCCAGGTTAACTATCCTATTCATCAAATCCTAAAATCCCAAGATACGCAATGGTAGAGAGTTTCAAGAACAAACAAAGCACAAAACAGAATAAAATCTCAGTAGCATTAAACTACAGTACTTCTTCAGCATTTATGTATGAATCTTTGTTCAAAAGGACATGTTTTTAGTTTAGTACTAGGCTCATTATAAATATATGCTATGGCATTTATATTTTCCATATGTCCTCATATAAACAGATAAAACCTAACAAGCTAGGTCTAGCACACACATGTTATTGCTAACTTTACAGTAGAATAACATTTGCCAAGAAGTAATTATTGAGTCATGGGACAATGCAGAAGATCACATATGTTCACATCAATACAATAACCACGCTTGATTGGAAAACAGGAAGGAAAAATTTACATTTCCTCAATTTTAGCAGTATTTTCTGCCAACAAAGCTTTTCAGTAATAAAATTATGCTAATAGATTCTCAATAAATTCTACTGGATCTAATTAATTGGAAAAAATGATGATTTCAATCCTTAGAACATATTGAATCAAAAGGTCAAAGAGATTCTAGGGTATAACATAGAAATTCAAGAACTTTTGTAAATCCCATTTCCTTCACATTTTCTATAAAATGTAATATATATTGTGTTCCAAATTTTCTGATTGCCTAAAGCAAAGTTGTCTCTTTAATGTGACTTTTCTTTAGGATCAGGTATTTCCATTCTAAATTTTTTTTTAATATTTGTAGAAAGGAGTATAAGGTTTACAATGTATTTTAATACAAATAAGCCTCTTCTTTTTGAGAGAAACTCTCCAGTTTTAACTATGAATTTTCCAAATTTAATCATGACATTGAGAGTCAAGTAATAGTATCCTATGTGAAGAATTTTTCTTAAAGGAGCATCTATAACTTTTCAATCCATTTTCCAGAATATTTAGAAGCTTCCTTGTGTTGATAGTATTCTATTCACTGGAAATGCAGCAGCAGGCAATCATGTGTTAGTCCAGGTAGACTAGAGGAACAAATTTCCTAGACACGCAAATGCATATAAAGGAATGGCTTATATATAAAAGGAATGGAACCCTGAGAAAGCATCCCAACCCAGTCTGGTTCAAAGTCATAAGTCCAATATTAGCCCACATGCCTGATACCAGTCTATAATGTCCCTTTCCAACTCACGAAGTCACAGGTCAGTGGGTGCAAAGTCCTGGTGTTGGCAGGGGCCTCCCCATAGCTCCTCATTTCCAAGGCTCAGGGTCTATCAATAGCATCCAGTGGTGGCAGGAGCAACTTGTCACTGGCAGGGGTCCCCACGTGGCCTCTCCAGCTTCAGAGGTCTGGCTCCATCAGGGCAAAGCCGTGTGGCTTCTCCTCTGCTCCTTCAGCTTCTCGGATGCTGCCATCTTGTCTTGTCCATGATTCATCGTTTCTGAGACTAACTCCCAACAACTGAGGAAGATAGTTTCTCATCTTCCCAAGGGAAATATCACAAGATTTCCCAGAAGTCTCTCAGGAGAAAGCCATGCCCACATAGAGGCCTCATTGGCTACTCAATGGCTATCTCCAGATTAACAGGCTATACTTCACCCCTACATTTCCATCATAAAATTAACATAAGCACATGACTGCCACAGAACACATGAAAGCAAGAAAAGAATGAAAGAGGAAAGAACTAATTGTGTATAGTTTATGCTCATAAAGTGGAAAAAATGGCAAGAAAATGGAGAGAGAAAGGAAGAAGAAACAATAGAGAGAAGGGAGTGAGGAAGAGAAGACAAAGGGAGAGAAAGGGCCTGAAAGACAGGAAAAGATAGGAAAGATGGGTAGAAGTCATATCATGCAAGATCTTATAGACCACGAAGAAAACCATATACTTCTGAATAAAATGAGAAATAGCTGAGGATTTTGAGTATGAGAATTAAATCTATTTTATATTTTCAGAACATGAATGTTTGGGAGTGTTTGGGATGGAGTTATGAGAAGAAATGGATGTAAATTTGGGTGGCCACATATGTAGCTCAGAAAAAGAGATTACGATGATGGCCCATACAGGTGGATAGTGTGAACAAATTAGATAAACATTTTAATTTCTGTTTCTAAAATGATAGATAGACTCAAACAATAGATTCAAACACAAGAACTATTGTGGAGATAGTGCAGGACCAGTCAGGGTTTGGTTCTGTTGAATGTAACCCTTTACTTTACAAACATAATATTCTGTGCTAGTGATGTGATCCTTCCTAATTATATATGCAAAGTAAGCAAGCTGTACAATATTCTGTGGTGGTCTGTGAGGTTTATTTCCTTGGCCAATTCAGAGAAGTAGAATAGATCAGACCTTCCATTGAAGTCTGCCCTGCTGAACATATGCAGCAAGGTGACCTTGCTAGTATCTAAAATACTGGTGGCAAAGCCTCCAGCATCACAGCAACATGCATCCATGACAGTGTGACCAACCAAAAGCTGGTAAATCTAAAGTAAGAGTGCCAGTTTAATAGTGATTTAGCTCTTGGTAATTTATTCATGCTGGTAAAGTACTTACAACAATACTGACATATAGATAGTATATGCTGATTCATGTGGGATTTGTAGTATTTATATTTGCTAACTTCTGAACTTGGTGCCAACTCTGTTCAGATGCCTTTCCGTAATCACATCCCTCATACTCCATGCTGAGCCATTGTCCCTAGGGTGTATCTTCTCAGAATATATGCTTCTCTATATTATTAGAACATAGTATAGTATATCTTATCATACTTGTCAAAGCAGTAGACAAGTTGTGAACATGAATGTGCTGGGCTGGATTTCAGGTGAATTCTACTTTGTTCCAAATACACTACTTGGTCACATCAGTTAACATCTCTGATCTCTAATTCTCTCAGCTGCTGAAGAGGCCATTGTGTTAGTCCAGGTAGACTAGAGAAAAAAATTGATAGACATATATATGGACATAAGGAAAAGGTTTATATACAAGAGGAATGGGACATTGAGAAATCATCCCAGCCCAGCTCAACCCAAAGTCAAAAGTCCGATATCAGCCCATATGCCTGATATCAGTCCATGAAGTCTCCCTTCAACTCATGAAGTCACAGGCCAGTGGGTGCAGAGTCCCGGCACCGGCAGGGGTCTCCCCAGGGCTCCTCGCTTCCAGGGCTGAGGGCTCTAGGCTCAGGCTTCCAGGGCTCCATCAATAGCATCCTGTGGTTGTAGGAGCAACTCAGTGCTGGCAGGGGTCTCCCCGTGGCTTCTCCAGCTTCAGAGGTCTGGCTCCATCAGGGTAAGGTCGTGTGGCTCCTCCTCCAGCTTCTTCAGTTTCTCCAGCTTCTGCCATCTTGTCTTGATCATAATTCATAGTCTCTGAGACTAACTCCCAACAACTGGGGAGATAGCTTCTCATCTCAAAGAGGCAAATATAGCGAGATTTCCCAGAAGCCCACACCGAGGCCTCATTGGCTACTCAATGGCTATCTCCAGATTACCAAGCTAGACTCCATCCCTACATCTCAATCATAAAATTGACATATTGAATACACGACCACCACAGTCATCAATATTTTCCAGCTTCATTAATAGAGATGCCCAAACTAACTATGATCTTCTCCCTAAGAGGGCTATTTAAAAAGAAGCTGGGTGGATAAGCAAATGTGATGAGGACAGCTGATGGTGCCCAGTGTTTAAAACATGCAGCATCTGCGGTATTAAAGGTTTGAACTTAAACAAGCAACTATCTAGCAGGGAAGCAACAATGCCCACATGGAGGAAGCAGATCAACCTGTGAGATCATGAGGTGTCAATGAGAATAGGTATCCGAAGTTCAAAAGCAAGTAATCAAATGGTTGTGAAGGTATAGGGATAAAATGGAGACCCAAAACCCACCTATAAGATAATTGGACAATCCTCTTCAGAAGGGTCACAGGGAAGGGATGACATATCCAGGGTACAGTACAGCACTGATAAAGCACATAAATATCCTCTAGTTCCTTAACATTTTCTCCTCTGAGAATTATGGTCTTAGTTTTACCTCATTAATTTTGTTAGACCTGGGTATGCTCATTTGGATAATTAAGATCATTCAATGCATAAAAGATAGATAACCCTTCAGAACAGTAACAGGAGTAATGATTCTCTGGGGATATGGGAAGTGTGGGGGAATAGCATTTAGGAATCACCTTGGGTTTTTTCCCCAACTATTCAAATTCCATGTACTCTAGTAGCTACAATAAGAATTAAAATAATGCTGACTGCTCTAGCAAATAACTGGCATGCATTAACTAATTAGGTCTTCACAATAGTCCCATGATTAGGTTTGTCAACCCTTGCTATTCTAGACGTAGACAACTGAGATCAAGACTTTAAACAGCTTGCCCAGAGAAGCGCAGACAATAAGGGCTTGGAGTTCATACGCTGTGGGTTCAGAGTCTGCACCCTGAAGTGTTATCTGACCCAGCTTCACAGGGAGAGAAACCACAGACCTAGAAGATGATGAAGCCTGGCATAGGCCTTCTGAAAGTTCTCCCAAGTGTCACCAGCATTCAGTGCATTCAAGGTCTTCTCAGGAGGCAACCACAGGAGGCTAGTGATTTGTGTCACAGAGTCGTTGCACATTCAAGCAATTCCAGCATCCACATGAATGGAACCAAAGGTCTTCTACATTTTGAGAATCAAAAATTGATTACTTGTTTCGCTTTCATTTTCCATAGTATGCAACCATGACTCAACATGGTTAGCATGCATGTTCAGATGAGGGGAAAGTAGCGCCTCTGGAGTAAAGTCAAGAAAGTTAGCCATGTGAACCCTCATTTACTCCACACTACACTTGGGAGGACAGAACTGTATTGTAATTGGAAATGAAGAAAAGTTTCTGGTTTATAGTACTGAGCTCTCATTTTGTAGTGAGTTACCCATTTGGCTGCTAAGCACAAGGTCAAAGCCACCAGCCTTCCAAAAGAGACAGAGGGTGATTTCATCACCCATAAACAGTTAAAGTCTCAAAAAACCTACAATTGCCCTTCTATCCTATCCTATGCAGTCACTATGAATCACAATTGCTTCCACGACCATGAGTTTGGTTTGGTTTGGGTTGAGTACGCATTAATGCCTCACACAGCAGTCATCATTTCTGACATTTCCACCATCACTTCTCAACTTCTGCTTGAGAAAAAGGTCTCAAATGCTGGCAACATTCATTTCATAGGTTCTAGATGATGGACTGTAGCAAAAGGAGCTGTAGTGGGGCAGAGGTTACTAACCAAAGGGCCAATGAGTCAAACTCACTAGCTGTTCCAGGGGACAAAACCTTCCACAGAGATGTTTAGCCTCAGAATTCCAGTTCGACAATGTTCTATGGTCACTCTGAGTTAAAATCTATTCACCAACAGTGGGTTGTTTGTGGGTTGGTTGGTTGGTTGGTTTCATTGTGTTTTTTCATCACATAAAGAGTTCTGTCAGTGTAATGGGTTAAGTACTGGGCTGCTAATTGCAAGGTTGACAGTGCACATTCCCCAACCACTTAGCAGGAGAAAGAAGTAGCAGTTTGCTTCTGTGGCACTTAGAACCTCGGAAATCCTGTGGGGTAGATATGCTCTGTCCTATAAGGTCTCGATGAGGTCAAATAAATAATTCAGTGGTAATCTACTATCATGGAGTATAATATAATCGACTATAGTGTATCTGACTAGAATTATTCAGCACAATTACTGAGGTTTTTCTACTACATACAGAGCATTATGCTAGGAAACAGGTATTCGTGAGCAATATAAACAGAACCCCTTCTTTCAGATGTAGAATTTGTAATTTAACAAGGCAAAATGTTTACTAAGTAAGATGAATCGACACAGTGGCTACAAAAATGGGTTGAGACATAAGCACAGATTTAAGAATGGCACAGCACTGGGCCTTGTTCTGTCCCAGGGTTGTCCATTGGGTCACCAAGTATTGGAATACCAACAACAAATAAATCATAACCTGAAGACTTCATGATGTCTGGACAAAATGGGATGCAGGAACACCGAAAGCAAGGAAAACATTTGACAGGATGAATCTGGCCTGGCTCAAGGGTCAGGCAATGTGTCCAGAGGAGGGTAGTATATATTCATTTTCCACTTATTAGTTGACTTAGAAAATGAACAGAGAATAAGATACTAGGAAAATGAAGCACAGAACTGAGAACGTTGCAATAAGATGGAATAGTAGAAAAATGTTCAAGAGGGTTTGCTACTAACCCTTGATGAGGCATAGCATGGCAATCACTGTACAGTTAGAGGAAGAATTAAGAAATGGGGAGATTTGAGTGGGAGACTAAGGCCTCGTTTGCCCACATCTGATGGGATCAATCAGCAATAGCATTTACTTCAATGCCCTAGTTCAATATAATTGTCTAATCTTACTGATCATTTGACATGTGATTTCTAGTGTTCTTTGATAAGCAGAGGAATTGGCAAATCCATGAGGAACAACTGGTTGAACACTTTTATCACAAAGATATCTTTGATCCTCTACCAGAACACTATATGGGCAAAAATGAGCACAAAGACTCCTAAATATCCTTTAAAAATGTATACAAGGTTCTATAAGACTAAACTTCATAAGGATTATGGACTTTGAATTTCTAGTTAAAGTGTAAATATTAAACAGGCCCTTGAGCATAGTACATCTGAAATAACTCTGGAGTCAATAAATGGAGTTCTCATAATGTTGTACACAGGAAGCAGATGTCCTAATCAATCTGTAATTAATTAGACAAATTGAGGTCGGTAATAAAATGAGGACATTTGAGTCTCTAAAAGTTCTGAATAATGCCAAAATGCTACACCATGACATGGAATAAAAACTAAATAATTAAATGAATGTTTCAAAAGGACTTACTCTTAATTGTCCAACCCATATATGTCAGAGGTTCACAGTATGCCATAGCATCTACATGGATTGAAACTTTAGCAGTTCAGCTCTAGACTGGGCTTCTCTTCCAAAGTGCCTCTAGGTGACTTCAAATCTTTAGGTTAAAAATAATTCCTTTGTCACCAAAGAGTTTGTCACTTTTGATGTTACTTTTTCTTCTTTCATAACTACTCAGACCAATGTTTCAATCTGATAAATAAGTAATCTGGAGGGTCCTGAGGTTATGATGTTTCTCTCTCTCTCTCTCTCTCTCTCTCTCTCTCTCTGTGTGTGTGTGTGTGTGTGTCATTATTTTCTTCTTAATTTTAAGATTTTATTTTCCCCTTCTATTTGTGAAATATAACACCAAGAAAAACACAATATGTAGTTGCATAGCCCATTGCCTTCAAACAAGGACAATAGATGGTTTTCTCTTTTCCCATCCACCCCCTCTCCTAACCTCCCTGAGCCAGTTCACTTTGACAGCATCTTCAGACTCCAAGCCACATATAGAAAATCCCGTAAAGGAAGTCTCCATACTGCCATTGATCTATTCTTTGCCCTCACAACATATCCTGAGTTGCCAGTTTTCACATATTTGTTGTCCCATACCTCACGCCTGAAACCTTCTTCAATTCGACCACCAAAATTCTGGGTACTTTTAAATGCACAGCTTATATTATGCCCCCCTTAGGAATCTGTAGCTGCCAGAGAGCTAGAACAGGTCTCCCTCTTATTATCTGATGTATCTACTCAATGCCTAACAACCACTGCATGATACTGCTGATTATTTCTGAAATGAGAAGAAAACACGTCATATTACAAACCCCAAACTTTAGATCTGAAATGAATTTACAGCTTTAGTAGATCTTTTTTCTCACATAAAATGAATAAAAAGATGTTTAAGATTAGTTATTTGGGAACCAAAACTAGATTACCATCTTCCATTTTCAATTCAGTGACTTCTCAATATATTTATTATGCACTTGACACATCACATTTATGTATTACATAATTGCTAGTGCATGCATTTCCTAACACCTTATATAATACATATAGCTATGAAATTAATGCATGTGGGAACAGTTTCAACCACAGGGAAGTGAGGAAGTTGGAGTAATCTATGTGAACACAGACTCTGGAGACCAGGTTCTGATGACACAAATCTAAATTGTTTACAGCCTTTGCAAGGCTTATATATGCTTTAATAACTAATCAAATAACTTTTGTCACCTACTTCTTTAACATGCTTATTAGGTTACAGATTTGTAACATGAAAAATGTGGGCTATGTAAATGAGGTATCATCAGCTGAGTTATGTAAATGACGTGTAGCTGGCTGAACCAACCCATCCAATTGTGTTACATGACTAATCCGTCCAATCACATTATAGGATCTTACTGTCCAATTGCCTTACAGGACACTTAACTGCACTATGAGAAGCTGCATTTCAGAGGTCAAAGAGGAAGTTTGTCAGGTGAGCTGGCCTGAGATCTTATTTGCCTCAAGACTGCAGTTTTTCCAGGAGCCATGGAAGCGCATGATACCCAGCAGTTTCGACCTGACTCAAGACCAGAATATTTCAGGAGACATGAAACAAGGGTTCCGGCTACCTAAGTTTACAGCAGCTACCTAAGGGTGCAGATACCCAGTGAACTCAAGACCACTCCAGGAGATACAGCAGCATCCTGTGCTTTCTACGCCTTTCCTCCATATCCACAGGTCCTTCCGGGGATGCCGCCATAAATACAAAGTTGCATTGCACATTTTCTTAACAAATAAGACCAAAAGGAAAGGGGGGGGGCAAGAATCCAAGGGTAATGAGACATAAATCACCTGTAAATTTGCCTGTAAAAATCCAAGAACGTGCAAAACCCACACAGAGACTTGGAGTTATACATTCTGTTATGAGCCCATTTCTCTCTTATCTTCTTATAAACTGGAAACATGGGTTGTTGGACCAGTTTCCCAGAGCACTTTCATTTGGTTTTTGGGAGGAAGGCCTGGATCAGTTGGACTGGAATGCCCCACCATTTCTACTAACTGTGTTTAGAACAAAAAACTTCCTTCTGTTACATCATCCTTGTTAAAGAAAGGGAATTTTGTGATGATTGTTTTTCCAATCAGATGATGACTTCCCTGACAGAGAAGATTAACTATCCTAAGTGGGTTCCACTGTATGCCAGTTCATGGTGCCAAATCACAGGGTCTTTAAATAAAGTGTGTGGCTGTACCTATACCCTGGAGCAAAACAGCTCATGGATTGAGAAAGCCAATATTCTTTTCCTGAAGAATTTTCTCAGGTCTCCCTTTCCCCACCTTTAAAAGTATGCGTGCGGGGGCAGGGGGGCCAGCTGCTGATTGCATTCAGAACCTAAGCAAAGTTTTTTATATCTTTCCATGTTCTGAGGGAAGTTCTCATCACTCTTTGTATTATGAAAACAATCACTCAGGTATACCTCCCGTCATTTCAAGCCTACTTAGACCTTTCGGTTTAGTGATTTTCATGACTGTCTCAAGCTATTTTCTTTATGATCAGCTCAAGCATCAGAGAATTGCTCACAAGATCCTCACAGGAACTGTTTCTACTCAATGCTTGATAATTCCTGGACTAATTTCTATCTTCTATAAGCAACAAGGTCTACTCAACAATTTAGCTTGAAATTATGGGCAACAGCAGACATTTTGGGCCTTATATACCAAAAGCTTTCCAGCTACATCTAGCCAGGAATTTTCCCTCACTAAATGATAGTTTAGGAAGTGTAGCCTAATAGAACCAGTTTCAGTAAGAAGAAAATAAAAATACTCCCAAGAGTTTGATGGTGTGAGGATGCTGTTGTTGGGTGCTGTCAAGCTCGATGTACCTCATTGTGACCTGATGTACAATAGAACAGAACACTTCTTGATCCTGTGGCATCATCACCATGGTGAGTATGGTTGAGCTCATCATCGAAGTCATGATGTCGATCTGTCTCCTCAAGAAACTTCCTCTTATTTCCTACGCCACCACTTGACAAAGTATGATGTCCTTTCCAGGAACCACTGAAAGGAAGTCTCACCCTTTTTGTCTCCAAGGAGCAGTCTTGGCTGGTGTGAAAATGCAGCCTACAAAAGGAATTGAAATGCTGTGGCTAGAAGAAGACCGTTTGGATGTTTTGAATGACTCAACAGAAAAACCAATTCTAATTAACTACCCTGTCTGAGCACAAAACTTCTCTGATCCATCTTAGATGTGGACACATCAAACTATTGTCTCAATGTCTTCTACATGTTATTTATTCAATGTTTGATTTTCAAATGTATCTATCATTCAGTCACCATGCATATATTCTGAAAAACGTTGAAAACCTTCCAAGGTCAGACATGATCAACTCAATGGAATATATGAATATTTCCAACCTTGGGTATGGTTCCCTTTGTGCTCTTTTTTAACATACGTTACATGACATTATATGACAACAACATGGCTTATTTCATATAATTCTGATCACTGTAGTTTTCAGATGAAGACAGATCCCAGGAGCATTACTTAAGGACTTGACTCTGCGTGGCAATCCATCTACCTATAGACTGCAGCCTTGGAAACCCGATGGGGCAGTTAGACTTTGCCTTCTAAAGTCTCAATAATAAACTCAATTGCAATGCCCTAATCAATTCAACAACAAAAGGTCAATTCTCTGGTTTAAAAAAATTGACATGCAGTTGGTTGACTTAGAATACACTTTGTTTATACCCATATTGAACTTTCACTCAGCACACTGATATGGAGAAGTCTACTCTGCAGAAACGGGATCACTATGAGTTGGAACCAATTCAATGGCAACTGACAACAATAATAAGAAAACTAATATAGTCTCTGGACGGTGAAAATGGTTCATATGTTGACTGTTAACCAACACGTTGCAGATTTGAGTCCACCCAAAGTGACCCTACAAGAAAAGCCCGTTGACCTACTTATGAAGTGTCAGTCTTTGAGAGCTGTAGGAAGTATCATTCTATCCCGAGACCCACGGGGCCACCGTTTCAGAATTTACTGGTCCCCAATTGGGTTTACATTGACACATACCATCACTTGAAAATGTTACCATGGCATGGACTTTTAAAAGTGCTGCAGGGTGCTCTTTATTTCCTGTGCAAGGCTTCTTGAAAAGTGCACTTTGACTCTACATAGGCCCGCCATCGTCATGAGTATCTGCTTCATGAGCTTACAAAACCTTCCCGTTGGGCTTTCTTTCTGACAAGAACCAGTATGTGCCCGCTCCTGCCAAGAAATTTGTAGAGAAAAAATGGAAGCACACTGTGAAGTCCATACAATAAGAACTCATTTTCCAGCTTTTACATGTATAAATAGACTACTAATTGTGTGCAGGTTTTTCATGTTTTTACAATTGCTTAAGCATGGATTTTGCTGTCTGCACATCTTTAAGAAGTCGTCCTTCATATTACACAAACAATATGGTTTTCTTGACTTGTCCTAGCTGCCAGCAAATGTAACAATGATCCAAGAGGATCAAAGACCCCTGGAGCTCTGGCTTCAGCAAGAATTACCACTGTTCGTAACCCTAGGATTTGGACTGAAACTTGGGGGGATGAGAGCTTCACAATTTCTCTGTAGAAGTGATTTAAGGGTGAACTTCTTTTGGATGTGGAGAGTAATGGACTCGTCTTCACTGTACATCGCCGAGCAAGCACACTTGATTCTACTTAGATTATATGATCATTATGAGTGGCTCAAATAGAGATTTATTATGAAACCAAACCCTCTTTCCCTCAAGTGCTATACCTTGGCAATGCCACTGCTAAAATTCTCAGAAGTGCAACTCCTCAAGTCTCTGTTTATTTAATAAATGAGAGTTAGATCGAGTCCTTTGCCCACCCACATTGTTCTGCAATTTCATATTTCCTTGTGAAATGACTTGGAGCTTCATGCTGGAGCCTGACCCGACTCTGATGCCAGAGGATAATACTTCCTGCTAAAACCTCCAATTGAATGTAGAGCAGAGGCACTTTGCTGAACAGTTAGCATGTGTGATGAGGAAAGAGTGATTTTGTGCTATGCTTTGATAGCTGGTTGCTTTCTCTTACTGCTCTCTCTCTCCTGTATATTTTCTTTTGGAATTTTATTTTTCTCTAATACAAGCTGGAATCGCTCTATTCCTTGACATATAGATCAAAACAGTACATGGTGAATTTCTTCTGTCTGGATATTTAAGAAGCTCAGCTTGTTGCTAATGTCTGCTTGCTTTTTTAAGCAATTGGTTTTCCTTTATATATTTTTTTTATTTGGACTCAAATATACAAGGATATGCTTCTCTGTGATGGAATGGAGTCCATCGCCATGGACTGCAACTTGTTTTGTTAGCTGGTAACTTTGAACTGAAGGGACCTTACTGTTATCATAATAGCAACTAGTTTTTCTTGGAACTGGGAACTCACATGGTCTTTTTTTCCCTCCTTTATTTTCTGCCTGAGGTCGTATCCCAAGACTACAGGCCATAATTTCTTTGCTTTACTGGAGTCTTCTATTTTAAAATCTCACAGGTCAACTTTAGAAAGACCAGAGCTTTCAGGCAGTCCTCAAAAGGAAATAGTTCAAAACATTAAGAGACCCTAAACTCAACCAAGGTATTGGTATCTAGAAATCACAAGTGCTAATCTTGAAATTAAAATATATAATTTAATATTTAGTACAAAATTTGAAGTTTTTTGTAACCAGGTGATGAGACAGGGCAAGTGCATAAACGTATAACTCAAACCATATGGAAGAAAATTAAGACCTTTTCATTTTGCTAGGGAAAAAGAATTTCTACATAAGAATTTTAACAGAGTTGACTATCGCAAGCATAAAACCTCAATTAGACTTTTTTTGTTGATGAAACTTTTGATATACTTGAATACTAGAATCTCATGCAATGTAGTTTAAATTAGAAATCATAATTGCAGTCAAAAGTGCAATCCAAGTTACACTTGGGTTTGTAGGTAGCTCCATTGCTCCTGAAAACTTCAACTAACCCTACATATTAAAGAAAAAAATTAAAGTATATGCCAGTGATCATAGCTGCACTCTTAACATTAGCCAAGTATAGAAATAACCGATATCTATGAACAGACGGCTAGATGAACAAAATGTAGTCTATCCACCCAATGGATTATTTTCAGACATAAAGTTCTAATACAAGTTAAAACACGGATGACCATCGGAAACACTATGGTGAGTGGACTAAATCAGGTGTCAGAGCAAACATTTTGTGACTACATTTAAAAGAACTATCCAGAATGGTTAAATTCATAGAGACAAGAGCTTAGCAGTGATGAGGAGGGACTAGGGGGAGGGAGAACTTAATGCTTGAGGGGCACACTATTTGTTTGACCTGATTTAAAAAACCTTTGGCAATGGAAGTAATGACAGTTGCACAACATGATACCTGTAGTTATTATCATAGGACCAGAGACTTAAAACTAGTTAAGAATTCTATTTATATATAAGCTGAATAAAGTTAGAAGAAAACAGCAATACAGTCACTGCCAATGTATTTGTTTCAATAATATTGTGACCTTTTTAAATTATTTCATTTTCTTCAATGTCCAAGACCTACAATTGTCTTAGGCAGCACAGGTTGGAAATACATATTGGTATTTCTGAGGAAGCTGAAGCTTTGTTAATCTCGGGCATGAAGGTCTGAGATAATATTAAGTTTTCACTAAATCTTACTATGAGATCTGATAGTATAAGATAGGACTCCGGGCTGAGCCCCAGTGGCATAGAGGTTGTGTGCGGGATTGCGGTCCACTGGGTAGGTGGTTCAAATCCAGCAGCAGCTCTCCAGGAGCAAGGCTGGACCTCCTACTCCCACCAGAGGGAAGTGATGTCAAAAAAGAAAGAAAGGACTCCAAGATATCACTTGGCTTCCTTCTCTTCTCCTCTCTGAATCAGCATGATAATTAAAATATATTCACTCTTGATGAGTAAAAGTAATTATTCCAAATCACAGCCCTGCAAATTTTTTCTGGTTTTCTATAACATATTGCCCGTCAGTTTAACCAGTATTAGTATAGCTTATATATACAGATTATAAAGAAAACATTATACTCTGGTTGTTCTTTTTCACATTCTATTCAGACATGTAATATAGTACCATGTAGTATTTTCAAGATGCTACCTACAACTGTTTCAATAATTGAGCTTTAAATAAACTACCTCATCGGGCTCTAATACTGGTTACTTCTGAGTGGCAGTGAATCCTGTTGATTACATTATTTCCACACTGTCATTTGACCGCCTTTATTCAGGGAAACATTCCATAGAAATAATGACAGTGTGTACCAAATGTATATTTTATGATACCCCTATGCCAGGAATTTAAAGATCCTGGTGGCATAGTGGTTAAGCACGTGCCTGTGAAATGTCAGCACACCCCATTGAAGAGGTCGTGGCTGCTAGTGTGCAGATGATTCTTGGCAACCCTACGGGGAGGTTCTCCACTGTCCTCCAAGGTCACGAGTTAGAACTATGTCAGAATTGACTCAACAGTACTGGGTCTGGTGTTTTTGCTTGTTTGGTTTGAAATTTATAAAGGTAAACCTACTATGTTTCAGATATATTTAATATAAAGGAAGTAAAGTACTATAAATAGAAATAATGACAGTGTAAGGCATCCAGTGAATCTCCATATAACAAGTCATGATAGAAAATAAAAGAAAATTTGGACATATGAAAGTTTTTTCCAATAAATGCTTCCATTTATGCTTCCATTCTGGACAGGGTGCAGGTTCCTCCAAGGTTGTAGCTTCTGTCCTACATTTTGTTCAAGAGCCCAGTGCAAACATTTTACATAGTATAAGAGAAAAGCTTACTGAATGACTCAATTACCTGATCCAATAAATAACTAAGAGTGTTATTCATAGTGGTATTTTTAAGGAAGATAGGTCAGGAAGCAAGTATTCTTATCCTTTAACTTTATGATAGAAGTTCATTCACATAACAACATTAAACTTCCTTGTCTTCAATTACAAATTCTTATTCCTCTTAAATCTGTAACCATCCAGGTAAATTTTTCACTGTGTGGTAGTTACATAATTTCAGGGCAACTTGAAAATATATTAAAAGGGTGGTCTTCAACCTGTCAGTCTTCCTGTGGGTTTGGTCTGCTCATAAGAAGGGCCCTGGGAACCTCCACTTCTCTCTCTGCCTTTACCATCCTGCTGGCTAATGCCAGAGCCCTGTGATATTACCACTGCCACTGAATCAACACAACTTTGCACTCACTGGTCTGTGATCTTCCTGGATTCTTCATCATTGTTTGTGACTATGAGGGTCTCAAGAGCGGTTTACTGACTAGTGTCAAACTATGGATTTGGAGTAGGCTGGAATGACTTCCTTGATATTTAATTACTTTGTGATATAAAGCTCTTTCTTACACCTTCATGAGTGTCTCTAGATTTGTTCTCTAGTCAACTCAACCTAACACATTATGCCAGATGTGGGGTATTAGAGAAACAAATCATGAAGATGGAGATTAGAGGTTTGTCTGGCCTCTGCTGTATGGTAGATTTTCTTCTTTGGTTAGCCAGAGGTCAGATATGGCCATACAGTTACTGGGCTGTTTACTGAAAGCACATGGGAAGTGAAAGTTTTGATTCCTACAAGTTGCTATTTGTATTGCTAACTGAAATGGAATATATGAAGGTAAATTGCCCCTTGAACATCTCTGAAGCCATACTGCTTAGTCAAACTGGATGACAGAAAGCCCAGGTCCTGGCAGTTGCAGCTAGAGGCCTAAGGCCTTTTTCCATATAAATGGGATGGTTTAGATAATAAAAATTAAATTTGGTCATTTTAAGACTATGTTTAGGATTTGGCTGTGCTAGGATTATGATTTCTTCATCCTATTGTTATTGATACAATGTGTGATATAAATGTTTACTAGGAAGTATGAATCATCTCTAAGGCCCACTGCCTTCAGACATTAATCTTGATCTGTTAAATTGATTAGTAGAAAGTCCCTACAAAGAATATTTAGAAAAGGTAAACCCCACCCAGTTCCTTGAATGGTCAGTAGAACACTTGCAGTGGAAAAGACTTGCTAAGAGAACGGCTGGCAAAGTGAAGAAACAAAGGAGCCATTTGACCTTTTTGAATTTCCAACTAGCAGTTTGTTCCTAAAGCTGGAAAAATGTGGAACTCCCCTTTAGGACTGAATGTTAAAGGGAGACTGCAGGCAGCCAGAAATGCTCACTAGGCAACCACCTGGATCCACTTGTTGAGTGGAAGTGGGAGAAACACAGCAATAGAGAGACGAGTCTACTGACACCCATGGATCGGGCTATAGGCATTGAAGAGGGGAAGAGAGTGAGTTGACTGGTCTAAAGTTTTGTTGTTTTTTGTTTGTTTTTTTGTTGTTTTTGGGGGGCATCACTGCCTGTGGTGGTCATGGGTACTACCCAGTGCTGCTCCTGTGAGCCGCTGCTGGATTTGAACCGCCAAGCCCTCGGGCTGCAGTCCTGCACTTAACCCTGGTCTGAAGTTTTAAGAGTTATGTGGAACTTGACCCCTGTCAAGTTCAAAGGGGCCTAAGTTAGAGACTTTGTGAAGGGTCCCATGATCAAAAGATAAGGTGGCCAATGGGCACCTTGTTAGGCTAAGTGGGGCAACCCATGTTGAGTTAACCAGAACCTGTGAATTGGTGCATACTGCTGCTGACTTTATAGAAGGCCAGTCCTGATTTGACTTTACTTATGGATGCAGACTCAGAAGATTCCATCTGGAATGAAGATTCTTCACATCAAAGAAAAAGCTTTTATCCTCAGAACACTGGGTGGACAGTAAAGAATTGGACACCCAAAATGGAGGGTGGGAAGGGGGAAGGGGAATAAAGGCATGAAGTGGCTGGCTTAAAAGCTCCTGGGTGGAGGAATATGTTGATAGTATTATAGTGTTATGGTGTAGGTGTTCACCATGCTGCACTTGTCAGGCATAGAATAGTTTTGCTTTGTTTTTTATAGAATATTAATGTTCAAATGAGGCTGGCACATTTTGAGTTGTACATTTTTAATTTTATCTTGTTAGGCACAAATATGAATTTACTATTGTCTTTGTTATAAAAATTATACATGGCTAAAAGTTGTGTAAAGGTGTCAAGTTGACCAGGGGTGGTCAACTGATAATTGAAAGGTCAATTTGAACCCACCAAACACACTGTAGAATGAATGTGGTAGTCTATTCCAATAAAGATCTATAGCCAATACAGCCATGCGGTAGTTCTACTCCACACTATGCAATCACCATCAGTCATAATCAACTTGAAAGTTGGAAGGTGGGGGGGGTGTTCATTTGACCGTTTTTGGTTTATCAATGAATCTACATAGCTCTTTCCACCCAAACAACTCTTCTTACAGGCAAATTAGACAGATTTTATGGCTTAAACTCTACTTATTAAGAGGGATTAAGCTCTGTTTTAGCAGCCTATGGGCAGACCTGATATTTTGTTTTCATTTCTCTACTACGTTCCAGGGTCACCTCAAAGTCTTTAATGTTCTTTCTGGTAATCAACTTCTGATGGTTCCTCCCTCGTTCAAATATGTATTCATGTACTTATTTACAGATATACATACATATACATCTGATATTTCAAATGCCAATGGGACCATGAATGGTACAGAAAAGACCAAGGTGGATAGTAGAAGAGATGGTGAAACTTGCTCTTCAGCATAGATTAGCTAAAGTAAATGGGAGCGTGATCAAATAAAAGAGCTATACAGAATTATCTAAAAATGAGCTGGAAAATATAAAGTAAAGTATTACAACAAAGTGTTCAGAGACCTAGAATTAAAAAGTCAAAAGGGAAGAACATATTTAGTGTCTCTCAAGCTGTAATAACTAATGAAAATCCATGTCTAAAGTTTCTATATTGAAGGATTCTATGAGAAAAAAATGTTGAACAATGCAGGAGTCCTCAAAAGAAGATGAAAGCATTGTATAGAATCACTCTACCAAAAAGCTTTCATCAATGTTCAACCATTTCAAAGCCAGCATTTGATCAAGAATGGGTGATAGTGAAAGAAGACGTGCAAGCTGAACAAAAGGCATTAGCGGAAAGTCGGGCTCCAGAAGCAGATCTTTTGTCCATGTTTGATAGGCAGAAGAAAGATTTCGTTCAACAAAGTGATGCAGCATTGTAAGCACTCATTAGTCTATGTCAAGAAATTTGATCCATACTTGTGCCTATTTCAAAGAAATATAATCCAGCGGAATGTGGCAATTTTCAAACAATATCAATATTACATGCAGGTGAAATTTTGCTGAACATAATTTTAAAGCAGTCGTAGCAATACAATGACAGGGTGCTGGCAGATATCCACACTGAATTTGGAAGAGAATGTGGAATGCAGGATATCATTGCTTATGTCAGATGGATCTTGGCTGAAAGCAGAGAATGCTTTTGTTTTACTTCATTATTTTATAATATTTATTGTTAATAAAATATCACCCTCTCAGGTTTAGGAAAATTTACCCATTTGAATGGAAGTCATTTTATGTATCCAAGATGGAGTTTACTATTTATAGGTTCTATCTTCTATTGACTAACAATGCTCTATGATAGCATGTACATTCACTATTTATTTTCTGAAAGTCTAGCTAGCTTTGAAGGGACATCGATCTTTACTGAGCTGGCAAAGAAATTTGGGAGATTTTCTTGAAATATGTGCACAAAGGCATCTTACTAAATGAAAAGTCCACTCAAATAGAAACTCTGCCTGAACTTTAAAGCATTAGGCACGGTATAAACCAGCATTAGTTTAAAGGGTAAGGATAATTGGCATCTTATGTGTTCTCTTTGATGTGGAACTGGGGAAACAAACTCAGAAATTCATGTCAAAAGGAAAGTGTTTCTCCAGAAAATATATCAAATTAATATCTGACTACAAATGGGGTATAGGACTTATGTTTCAGGGTCCCTGAGGGTCCCTGTGCTCATCTGCTAATTAAGATAGAAGTTTTTGCTAATTACGATAGAAGTTTTGATTCCACCCAGAGGCACCTTTGAAGAATCTATTACATTGGATCTATTTGTAAAATATCAGCAATCGAAAACTGCATGGAGTAACATTGCACTCAGGCACATATGGAGCTGCCAGGGGTCGGAACAAGCACAACAACTAATGGACTGCTTGTAACATGAGTTTTGATGTTGCAGACATAATACAATAGTCTTAAGAGCAATACTTCACTTTCTACCAAAGCCATTCTTTTCATCTCAGATGATAATGATCCAATTTTAAAAGCTTGTAATTTATTTCTTTGACCTTTCAACTTAAAATATTTTTGTCTAATGTCCACTCTATTCATAGCTCAATACTGATCCCATTGAAGCTACAGCTAAGAATGCCAGTTCACTGCCCCAAATACACTGACAGTCTGTATGGAAACATGCACAGAATTAACTGATGATATAAATCAGATTGTGGTTGTGACTAAAATAAAAATATAACTAAAACATTATGAGAGAATGAGAGAGATAATGCCTGTTCTGGTTGGTAAACTCAGGAAAACTTCACAAAATCTATTAAATTGGGGCTTTAAGATTGTAATAGCCTCTCATTTATACTTGCAGGATCCATTACCATACTAAACTATTATTGAATAGTTTCTAAGAGGTGAAACAAAGTTAAAGAAGTACTAGAAATTTTTTAGTTGATCATACTATTGGCACATGGGACAGCACACACTAAGAGATGGAACATTACACATTTCAGCTATTTGTTAAAATGTCACTTGAAATTTCTTTGTCAGAGTAATATTTGACTAATGTGGCAGTCATGTACTTGATGTCAATTTCATGATTGAAGGTGTAGAGGCGGAGTCTAGCTTGCCAATCTGGAGATAGCCAATGAGGCCTCTGTGGGCATGGCTTTCTCCTGAGAATTCTGGGAAGTCTCGTGATATTTCCCGGTTGGGGAAAAGGGACTTGATTTGCTTCCCTGAGAGACAAACTGTTGACAAGATGAGATGACAGCATGCTGATCTGGAGAATGGTGGAGCTGGAGAAGAGACATGAGTTTTCCCTGATGGAGCCAAACTCCCTGGGGCCAGAGAAGCCACGTGGAGACTACTGTCGGTGCTGAGATGCTTGAGAGGCTACAGGGAGACCCCTGCCAGCATTGAGATATTTCTACTGCTGCTGGACACACAAGACTCTGCATCCACTCACATGTGATTGTCCTGGTGTCATCACATGTGCTTCATAAGTCGGAAGGAGACTTTATCAGACATATGGGCTAATAACAAACTTATGACCTTGGACTGGACTGGGTTGGGATGCTTTCTCAATGCTCCATTCCTCTTGTATATATACCTTTCCCCTATATCCATATGCATGTCTATGAATTTGTTTCTCTAGTCTACCCGGACTAACACAACTAAGAAGATAAACAAGGAGTCCCAGTAACACAATGGGTAAACATTGGGCGATTAACCTCATCCGTTCAAATCCACTGATCACTTCATAAAAGAAAGGGTGTTGTTTGCTCCTGTAAAGATATAAAATCTTGGAAACCCCCTGAGGCAACTCTCCTCTGCCTCATAGGATGATTATGATTTAATTCAATAGCAATGGGTGGGTGGTGTATAGTTAAGCAAACAAATAATGCAGGTCTTGAGGGGCCAGTACCTCTTGAGCAGGCTCCCAGAAAAGCCAGCCGATGTTTGCTTGGAATACAAGAGTTAAGAAGCAGGAACTGTTCATTATCCACAGTTACAGAAATTAGCAAGCTATTATTTCTAAAAGCTGGATTATTTATTAGCTTAAACTTGTCCTGTGAGACCGGGTAGCAGCCATGCTCTTTCAGGCTTGACAAAAGTGACTCCATCTTATTATGAGTTTCCACAGTCACATTATTCAATAGTTGATACCAGAAGTAATTTTCTAGAATGGAAGCCAACATATGCCAGTCATGTTCCCAAAGACCCTTTTGGTTTTCTACAGGCTGTGGTATGATAAGAAAACTCTTCAGCAAGAGGCAGGTTTCCACCCACCATCCTGACCTCATCTGGGATTACAAGCTGCTGACATCCCACCGTGGTGTCTATCACTGGAAATTTCCCCCAGCTGTTAGGCATCACCTTGACAAAGCTTCAAGCCCTCTCAGGGATGCCCTATTGACATTAACTGGCTAATGCAGAGAAACAAAAGACCTGGCCCAATTACCTCCAGTTAGCATACTTCAGAACTTCTTCTTTGGTGGTACAGATAGCTAAACTCTTACTACCAGTTGAAAGGGTGGTAGTTTTGAACCTGCTAATTGGTTCCTAGCAGACAGGTCTCATGATCCATTTATGGAAGGTATCACAGCCTTAAAAACTCAGGAGCAGTTCTACTCTGAACATGGGATTAGGAAGGGTTGGAAGAGACCCCGGAGCAATGAGCAACAAAAACATACCTCTGAAGGATCACTGCACTACTAAGTTTCACCCAAATCTAGTAAGTCATTAGTGCAACTACCATCAAGGGCCCGCTTCTCTCGCTGTGTCTAGTTCTATCCTGCTCCTTTTCTTACAAATAAATCTCCTGAAATACCTTTCCTATTAATTTCCTGCAGGAAATTCTCCATCTCTAAATTTGTTTCTAGAAAATTAAACTCAAGACAAGTTTAAAGCAGCTACGGTTATACCCAGAACCCATGTGAATGATAGGTTGAAGAAACTGACAGTCTGTCCACAAATCTTTTTTGAAATCAGTCTATCCAGAATGACTTTTTCCAGTGCCCATTGTGTGCCCCTCTATTTTATCACCTATTGACACTGCTTACATAACTGTGAGTTGTCCCTGAATGATAAAAGAGTTAATATGCTCAGTGATTCACCAAAAATTGGGGGGTTGGATTCACGCAGAGTAATCTCAGATGGGAGGCCTCATCGCCTATCCTGGGAACTCCATGGAGCACAGTGTGAATGTGGCACACATGAAGTCACCCAGAGTAGGAGGCTCCTGGAAAGCAAGTGGCACCTTGCTGAGAGGTGGGGTTGTAGCTATCTTCTTCCTCTGAAGCAACCACTATTTTAAATTCTCTTTTTCCCCAATAACAACAATTGGAACTTATTGTACTTAGAGTATATTGTACTTTTGTTTCTCAAAAGTATTTAGAAGCTCAATGTATAAATACTATACATAGGCCTATGCAATTTTATAAGATCCTAACTAGTTTTCTTTTCGCTAGCTCTGTCTCTTCATTCTGAGTGTCTCATCGTCACGTCTCCACAAGTTCTTTCCATTTTCCCTCATTACTTCCACATCAAAGTTGGTTCCTATCAGTTAGGCTGGGTTGATTAGAGAAACAAATCTAGAGATAATTATATTTGTGAGAGAGAAATTTTAATCAAAAAGTAGTTCTGTATCAGGAAAACATCCCATCCCAGGCCAGGTCAAGTCATAATCGGATACTAGTCCATGAATCTCTCTTCAGACTCACGCAGCCACAAGCAATGATGCACAACGCTGGAAAATCACAGGCCAGTGAGGGAAAAGTCTTATGGATCCAGGGTGGTGAATGCCTCACAGGGCTTGCACAGAGCTCAGCGTGACCAGCCAGCATGACGCTGAAGGCAGAGAGAGGGAGGTGCCGAGGACTCTTCTTTCGAGGAGGTCAAACCCACAAATAGGCCCCATCAGTCTGTGAACTGATTGATAAGCTAGACTCCACATCTACACTTCAAGTTGGCCTGAAAATATGTAACTACCGCAGTTCCCAAAATAAAGTTTTATTTCCTTATCAGGGTACATAATGCTTTTCATGACCTATGGAAATTTGAATTTTTTCCAAATTTGAATTTTTTCCAAACAAATGTTTGATGTTGTTATTTGCCACGGAGTCCGGTGTAACTCATGGAAAACCCACGTCCATCTGAACCAACTGCTTCCCATTCCTACGCCATCCTCACAATCGTTTGGATGCATGGGTCCCTTGTTGTAGCCGCGGTGTGAATGCATCAGTCAAGGGTCTTCCTCTTTTCCACTGTCCCTCCACTTTTCCCAGTACCGTTTCCTTCTACAAATGTCCAAAGTATGTGAAATAAAGTCTTGCCAGCCTTGCCTGTGAGAGCATTCTGTCTGTACTTTTTTTTTCAAGATAGGGTTGTTTGTTTGGCCATCTGTGGTATTTCCAAGATTCCAATTCCGTGTCACCCTCTACGGGATTTTATAGGCTCTGATAGGCTTTATGAATGTGGACGGTCTTATCCTCCTCCAGTGGGTCTGATGGGTTTGAAATGCCAAACTTGCAAGGACTGTTCAAGGCTTATAGCACCACCAGGGCTCCTGAGCAAGCACTTTGTAAATATTTGTTTTCCTGCTGCATGACTCTGTCACCTAGAAGTCAACCTCGTGTTACAAACATGTGCTTTCTTGCCTCTGTGCAGTATCTCACCCTGATGCCTCCATCAGGAATCCCCCTTCCTGGGCCACTGCGAATCTTCTATGAGAATGAATAATTTAGCACAGCCAAGTCTCTTTCATGAAGCCATTTTGGAAGACACCAAGAGGAATTAATAATCTCTTCCTCTATAATCTCACTTTACCCTCTGACACCCCACATGTAATAAATCACTTATGAAGCATATATACTAGCTGTGTTATAAAAAGCTGTCCATATTTACACAGAAGATCATAACAATAAATAAATTGAGTATTGAGAAATAGTGTGAAGGTTGCACTTTTGCGGCCTCTTTTGTGTCATGATACCTCTACCGATATTAGTGCTAAATCATTGTTTTTTCTTTTTTGTTGCTTCATTAAATTCACAATATGTTGAGGGTTTTCTATCTTTAGTCCTTAAATGTATAGCTCATGATGAAGGTTCACAATTTCTTTGTAAGTTTCTGTTAGCACCCCCAAACAATGAGAATATGCCTATGCTAGCATTTTTCATACCTGCATATCCAGTCAACAACGCGCTTGATGAACAGGTTTGCTCACTGCACTTCTGTCTGATGAGTGTACAAATCTACAGTCAAGTAACATCATATTTCAGATAGTTATATTCTATTCCCTGAATGTTTACATGGTTGCTTACATGCCTTGAAATGATCTCAGGAGCATCTAGCAATAACACACATACCAAATTATGGATTTCAACTAAAGCACGCTCAATTAAAGAGATTTTGTTGCACTAGTAAGTAAGTAAATATTGAAAGAGCTATAGTGTAAAGCCTAAAATAGAAAGATTAAACTATGGTAAAAGACATTCAGATTTTAGCAAGCCAATAGGTTTGGTTTCCGGTCTCTGTGCAGCAGCTCAGAGGAAAAATTGAAACTCATATTATTTAGTCCTACATGACACTGGAATACATTTACTGAGTAACAAAAATGAAATTCTGCAAAAACTTGCTACCAGATTTCGCAGCCATACCAATGGAATTGGCAAGAAGGAAAAATAGAAAGGAATGCGTGATATAATGAAAACCATATATTTCTTCATTGAGTTACTTGGTTATTGTTTGTGACTTAAGAGTTTTGGTTTCTTGAAAAACTGTGAATAAGAAAAGACTATTGTCATTCTACTGGCCTTTTTCTCCCTACCAGTCATAATTTTCCCCAAACTCCACATAACTTCAAGCTACAAACTACAATTAACTGCAGCTGTGCCTCTTGTCACTAGGGGCCATCAAGTCAGTACTGGGTTCAGAGTGAGATGCTGTATGACGCCATAGAATGACCTTATAAGGTTTTCTTGGCTGCAGTTTTAGGGATCACATCCTCTGGTCTCCTTTCAGAGCTCTATTGGATGGCTTCAAACTGCCAGATGTTCAATTACTGGCCCATAGTAGCTAAGTGATAAACCAGACCTCTATTAGCACTGTTCACACAGCTTTGAAAGCACTGCAATTATGTCAACCATTTTTTTAATTTATAGAAAATAGATCAAAGTATTTATTTGATACAATACAGGGATGACCAACTAGTCATGTGTTCCTTTTTCCTGAAATTTGTTTGCTGAAAGGATATACCAAATTTTATTAGTTGACACATGTTAAATTTTATACCACAAAATATTCTTAGCTGGGAAAGGGATGCCAGATAGCACGTCGCCTTAATGATCTTAAAGAGCTTGGTTGGAAGGTCTCTTAAACATCAATTTTAGCAGCATGTATTTAGCTATTTAGCAACATGTATTTCTCTGCATATGGGCAGTACAGTGTAAGTTGATTTTGCTCTATTTCAGCAATTCAAATGCACCCCTGTTTCATAGGAGGAATATGAGACTGTCTGCTCCCTTAAACATTAAAATTTCAGAAATACACAGGGACAGTTCTTCTTTGTCCTGTCAGATGGCTGTGAGTCCGGAAATGCAATGGCAGTGAGTTGGGTTTGGTTAGAGAATCATGGTTACAAAATTGAATGGAGTTTGGTTAAATCCTATACATTCAGGCTTAAAAAGTCACATCAGTCTCTTATGTAACCTTTCTTGCAGGCTGCTTATTCATGGATAATTTGGCCGTGTTAAATGCTTGCTATGTAAAGTCTTTATGGTAGTTGAGTTTTTCACAATGGAAGGAAATTATACAAGCGGAAGACTGTGACCAAGAATTGAAAATTTATCTGACCCAAACCAAATGCTAAAGAACTGTGTAAATTTCCAGAGTGGAGGCAACAGATAAATGCCAGATTCCAACCACACATGGTTGTGAAAAGTTTCAAAGGAAAATTCCAAGAGGCCAAAATTCTAGTGTTTCCTTTGTAGTTGTCTGAAACTAAAGCAACCAGCTGGGATTCCTTTATTTGCACATCTGAAAGTGTGCAGTAGTGTGGCAAATGGGTTTCTGAAATGAATAAATAATGTCCTTTTTGGAATCATTGAATCATCATTGATTTTGTAGAGTTCCTTGGAGAAGAGCATCATACTTTCAAGTAAAATTATACCTAGCCCATTTTAAAGAAAATAGGTTTTGTTTTAAAAAGCATCTAGTAAACTCCAAATTACACCTTAAAGTATTTTATGAATGCTTTCATAATAGTCATAGATCGAGTGCCAACTCTTTGAGTGTCAAGTATTGGAGACAGTAATAAGTCCTTTATGGACCTGCTCAAAGAGCCTCCCAGTAACACCTCAAGATATCACATTTTATAGACCAGGAACACGAATTTCAAAGATTCTAAGCAGTTTACTCAAAATTGATCATCATGAGGGGCCCAATGTGCCTGACTCCAGAGTTTGATCTCTTCCTATAGTCTCTTCACTACTCATTCCAGAGGCCCCGAATTCCCCGTGCTACATTTAAAATTAGTTCCCTCAGTCTATTGTCAGCATGGCACAAGCATACATTTCTCAAACTCATCATCTGAAACCCAGTTTGAAGGTTAGAATTCAACAGGAAATATTTTTAAATGCTATGTTTTCTCTGAGCACTTCTTATTGACCTTCTAATTCTAGTTGTTTCATTATATCCCATCTTATTTACATATGGTTTCTTGCTCTTTTTTTCATAGATTAGATTGTCGCTTGAAATTTCTTTATTCCTTCCCTTTCCAGTGTGTCCTGGCAATGTATTACAATGGGAGGGAACTCCTGCCCTGACTCCCCTTCTTGTTAGATGTGGTATCTAGCTTGTGTTAGCCAGTGAAATCTGAGTGGACCTGACTGGGGTGGTTTTGTTTAGCTCCCACACTCATATGACCTGTAAAAATTATTTCTGAGGAAGTCTCTGATCCAAGGAGACATGGAGACACGCAGAACCAAGACCAGAAGACCCACAGCCTAAAACAGACAAATGATTGAGAAAAAAAATGAATGCTTGATTTTAAATATCACTGAATTTGTGGGCTCTTACCCATCACTAGTGTGGTAACTTCTAATGTATTCAGGCTAAAGACATGGTGGACAAGTCCCTCTCTATGCAAAGACCCGTGAAATAAAAATCTTTAAGGATTCTGCAATGACTGGTTTTCTGATTCCAGACAAAGCAAAATAATGATAGACAGTACATTTCAACAAATGGATGATAGTTTAGAACTTCCTCAGGAAAACAGGAAATCTTTTTTTTTTTTTTTTGGTGAGGGGTTGCCGCATCACTGCCTTGGGTGGTCATGGGCGCTACGCAGCGCTGCTCTTGAGAGCAACCGCTGGATTTGAACCTCCAAGCCCTTGGGTCGCAGTCCCGCACTCAACCACTTACGCCACTGGGTCTCAGCCCAATACCAGGAAATCTTTAGGTAGAAAAGTCCTCACAGGTTGACTATCAAAATAAAGCAAGAGCCACCTAGGATCTAAGAAAAGAGCTACAACAGATAACAAGTTCTACAAGTTATAGCTAGAGTTTCTTAGGGTTTTTCCTGTTTGTTTATTTGTATCTGGTTGCCATGGCCCTGGAAGAGAAACCCAAATATAATATGAGAAGATGTATTATGACACAGAGAATGGCATCAGCATTCTTTTTAAACCTAAAGGAACGATCAATGCAATTTCCTGGAGAGGTGAAATGAGCCCAAGGAAGTAGGTGTCATTTGACGCACAGTACACTGAATCCTGATGAAGAAAGTAGATTGAGAACCTTGTCCCTGACATCACAGTCTGGTTCTGCTATTGCTCGTGACAAGGACGCAAGTGATTTTTTTTCCTTTGGCCAATAGATGTTATCATAGCTCTGTGCTTCGAGATAACTTTTGAAATGTTCCATTCATTCTTTTTTATTGTGCATGACTAATTTTCAATGATTTGTAGCATTTCTTTAAATATATATTATTAATGAAATTTATTTTCCAGGTATATTTCTAGTATTTCTCCCTGACTTGATTGTCACCATGTGGTTTCTGTCTACCACAGTCTCAATCTACTGGCCTTACTGAAGCAGCCAGGGATAATACGTAAACAAATGACCATTTCTGTGTTTCGAAAAAAAAGTGTATTTACAAAATAGAGGAAGATAGGGCTTGGCTTACTGATGGTAGTTTTTCTACCTCTTGATAAAGACAAGAATAAAGTACAATCAATCGTTGTCAAAAGAAATACATCAGTAGTAAGAATAAACCAGGGTTTGGGAAGCATTTTATTATTATAAACTAACATATAGGAGGCAATAATCAGATTGAAAATGCAGGGCACGAAACTAACCATGAGGCCAGACTAAAGAAAATGGGAATAGGCACTTCAAGACACAGAGAAGGAGAGAAGACAGGAATTTATCACCTAGACTTGGCCTGGAAAGAACTTTTCTGAGATTAAAGGAAAGGTTGGAGAAAAGCAAGTTCATAGACTGCTTTATTTTTATTGCTTTAGTTTAACCTCTATTTTAGTTCTTCTGCAAATATTTAAAAAATATTTTTTAATCATTTTACTGGGGTCTCATACAACTTTTCTCACAATCCACACATCAACTGGATCAGGCATGTCTGTGCATCTGTTGTACTCATTCTTTTCTAGACATTTACTTTCTATTAAGCCCTTGATGTCAGCCTCCACACACACACCCTCATAAGCCCCTGACGGACTGTACATTGTTATTATTTTCATCTCTCACACCAACCACTGTCTCCCTTCTGTAAACATTTTTGGAGGGCATCACTGCCCTCTGGTGGTGGAAATTGGAGGCCCAGCCTTGCTCCTGGAGGGCTGCTGCTGGATTTGAACCTCCAACCCAGTGGGCCGCAGTCCTGCACAACCACTACACCACCGGAGCTCAGCCAAACATTTTTTTAAGAAATCAAATTTGTAATTGGGGTTGTCAATCGAACAAAGCATTGCCCACTTCTGTACCATTCTCACAGTTCTTTCTGTGCTTGAGCCCACGTTACAGATTAGATTTTTTAAAATTATTTTTTAAATTATTATCTAATTTCTTCTCTTTTTTTCGTTGTCAAAGATCCTGTCTTGGCCTTGCTTTCATGAATATCCTGGGACTAACATGCCACTAACTAAGACATTATTAAAAGACAAAAATTAAATTTCTATTGTGAGGTGAGAACCTACGTGCACACTTTCTCCTGCTCTGTTTTTTGGAATCTTTTATCATTTCATCTCTTTCAACTGTTGACTGTTGGACCAGGTCCCTTATGATTTGTCACTTGTGATTTTACTTGGATATGAGTTAACTACAAGGCCACAGAGGCAGCAGCACCTTCCAAGATTTGCTGCTGCCCATTCCCATTGATGACGCCTAACCTCCACAGACAGCATTTCATTCAAGCATTATATTCCCGGTTGAAAATAACTCAGCATCAAGCTCCTAAGAAGAATAGTTATTTGAGGATAAATTCTGCAGGCCTTTCATTTGTGAAGAGAAACCAGCTTTTTAATATATCTGTTTCAAATACTCTCTCATGTATGGCTCATTCTTTTATTCTTTAGAATAAAGAAATTTCCAGGGGGGAATGTTTTTTTTAATTTTTTAAAAAGTAGTAGTAGTAGTAGTTGGCAGCAGTAGCTTCTTTTTATGTCTCCCACACTCCAGGGGTTAGAGATTTCACCACATAAGCTGCTTAAATGCATAAGTCATATCATTCTAAATTTCAGTCACACCAAGTGCAAATGCTACTGCCATCAGTTTTCAAAAAAATATATTCTTCATGTGGTCTCCTGTACATCATTTCCCTTTTACCCCACCTCCAGCACTGTACTCCACTCTCCACAACACCTTGTTCTACTTGCTGTCCTTCAAGGTTCATCGATCCTAGAAGGCCAAGAAATGCAAGAGAAGCAAAATGAGAGTTATGATTGAAGCATTTTTATTAATGTGTGGAAAAAGCAACTATCTTAGGTAGGTAACTATTCTCTGCAAACCCATCTTAGCTTGTAAAATTAGCTTCATTCTTAAAATGAGGTACAATTGTCCATACTGTGTTATTTCTCTTCTTTCCCACAATTAGTTGCATAGACCCAAGACAGAATCTAAACAGAGACAGAAGTTAGAAAGCATGAAAATGTTTACACTTTGGGGAATTTTATTCATCAGGAACCACAGGACATTGTTTGGACCAGCAACTTCAATGTTTGTTATTAAATTTTCAGCTAATTCTCCTGGTGCACCAGAGCACCAGTTTCTAAGGTATTAAGAGTCACAGAGAATCATTACTAATGGTTCTCTTATTTTGTGCTAATTAAATGAGTGTTTTCCTTCCTGTCAAATGTGACTAGTGTATTTTAAAAGAGAATTATCCATGTTTTAGCTCTGTGCATGATCCCTGCTCTTTATGATAGTGATTGATTTAGAAATAAGAAAAGGGGAAAGAACTTTTCCTACCAACAGTGAAATATTTACTGTCCTGACAAAGACAGGAGTTTGTAAAGAAATTTTTATCCAATATGGGTAAAATTTAGCATCAAGTATAATGTCAAATAGAACTTTTTGTTGCAAAGTGATATTCATGGGATCCCTCAAATATGAAACAATATTTATAAAATATGGCCTGTTGATTCCTATTCCCATCTCACCTAAATCTTATTGGACAGAACACCTAATATTTCATTTTCCCTCATTGCAGGAAAGGTACAGATCTCACCAATTTTAAACAGAAAAAGTCCCAAGAAACCAAGTTACCTATGATGACTTGTAGTCCCTTTCACGTTCATACCCATCCATTCTTCCCATTATCATGATTGTGGTGCCCTTTGCTCTCAGGCGCCTCACATCTTTCTAAGATTATGTTAAGATATGCCAGGCCAAAAAATTACCTTCACAAAGAATATATTAAGTTCCCATGATATGAACACTCAGATGTGCTATATACTCTCTGGGTTCATTGAACACTACATTGTAAAATACAACTAAATAACAGATTCAGTCAGATGACACCTGTCAGATGGTTCTGACATCTCTGGGGAAGTATAATGCACAGGAGGACAAGAACTACAAGAGAAACAAAATGAGTGCTATGATTGGATCATTTTTATTAACATGGGAACAAAGCAGCAATCTTAGCTAGTTAACAATTCTCTGCAACTGCAACTTAGCATATAAAATTAGCATGCCTTTACAGAACAGAATGATAATGCTAGAGAAGTAAAATTCATCTGCCAAAAAGACACCCTTCTTAGGGATATTGTTCTGCTTCTGCAACAGTAGTCGTTTTGAAGCAGACTGTTTTTCAAAAAAAAAAAAAAAAGAGAGAGAGAGAAGAAAGATTGTTTTGCTTCTCCTGATCTGACCTGTAAATGTTTGGTTTGGTAAGCCACGGAGCCCACAAAGTGCACTCCTCTTAGTGGGTTTTTGTTAATGGGAATTGAATCTTTGAGCAGGCAAATGATAAAATCCAACCATGGTGAGCAGATTAGAAAATACAAAGAATTGATATTGTGCGGCATAGTACCAAAGTTTTGTTAGCTTTGACCATGAAACACCATGATTAATGGAACCTCAAGCACCACGAAGCCTGCTACTTAAATATTTTTGTCATTTTCTGTCCACTCATTGTTACCAGCAAATTCCTCTTCAAACAGTCCCAAGTTCTAGCTTATATTTTGGGACTGGTTCACCCTTAATAGCATTTTTTTTATCACCAGATGAGAAAGAACACAAATTCTACTTTTAGATCCAAAGCTTTTTAAATGAGGGTGAAAGTACCTTAAGTAGTTGTTCTTCTAATAACCTCAAATCTACTATTTCATTGAATATAAACCTATCTATTAAGGCCAAAATTAGACTTGCAAGAACTACAAAGAAAAAAGAGTTATACTTAGCACACACATAAAAATACCTCAAGTAACAGAAACAGCTCTGGTCAAACAGGAATGACAGGATTCCTTTTAAATGATAGCAAAAATTCAGGCCGGTTAATAACAAACAAAATCATCGAGGTTTCTTTAGATATTATACAGTTAACATATTAAAGGATGTAAATGATAAACTTTAAATTAAATGCCAAAGCTATAAAGACTCCCTTACATGTTCACCTTTATTCCCTGTCTACAGACACATTTACATAAGTGTACACAGTACATTCTCACAAACACAAATACACAGATACATTGACTTGACTAATATGCTGCCAGAAATCACTCATCTATATTTCTTTACCTACAAGGTGATCCAGCTATATTTCTATCCATTTACAAGGTGATTTATGATGTAAGAACATAAATATTTTTGAGTGGATGAGAGAATGAAAGAATGAGAGAACAAATGAGATGAAATAAAGCAGGAGATTTAGAAGGAGGAGAATGAGGTGAAGGAAGTTAAAGAAAAAGAGGGTTTCCTTTAAATTCTATCCCAAACATTTTCTCCTGGATACTAATCCTCCCCTTTCCTCGCATTTCCAAACTTCACCTACCCAAATGAATTTTTCATATTTCCCCTAATTGGTTTATAATGTCTAGTAATATTATACCATTTTGTTAAAATATGCCTCTCTCGTATGAATATCAATAGCTATTTTGTGGTTCACTGAAATGTACAATGCTTCTTTCTATGTCCCCTCCACTCCGAGCATTAAAGATTTCACTAGAGAAGCTGCTTAAATTCAGTTCTAGATTTTCAGACTCTTGCCTTGCCTTAAAGGAGCATTTGGCCTGTGTTTTTTCCAGAGCAAATGCTTGCTCTTCTGGCTGTCCATAGTACTTTCAATATTCTTCACCAGCACCACTATTCAAATGCATTGATTCCTCTTCAATCTTCCTTATTCAATGTTCAACTCTCAAATGCATGTGAGGCAGTTGGAAATATCAGATATGCCTAAGCCTGATATGCACATCAGTCCTCTTAGTACCTTTCTGGCTTTCCAGTATTTTAAGGACACCTGTGTAACAGATTTCCCCAACTTCTGACCTCTTCACTGATGCTTCTAAGAGCCCTGACTGCATCTGAGCAAAATTATCCCTCTCTCTAGCCATGCATTCTCCAGTCATTTTAGGTCCTCTGAATTTCTGTCACTGCTTTATGAACTTAAAGAGATATTTTCTACTGGATTCATATTTCTTACTTGCTAGACTGGTGTATTTATGAATACATGGCCTATCTTATTGCCAGAAACAGCAGCACTTACATCTTGGATATATTTTTTTTATAAATGTCCGTGGAGGCAGCCGTTTCCCGATAGCCAAGTGTGTCACTCTGCTGGTTGCGGTTGAACCTTCAACCTTTAGGTTACTGATCAAGTGAAAACTGTTGGCACCATCTAAAGACCTGAAGAGCCAGAGAGCTTCCATCTGAAACGCAAATAAGATCTTGCCACCCTCTTGACTAATTCTCTTTACTCAGTCCTAGATGCTTTCTGAGGACTTGCTATGCATCACGTGTCATTTCTTGTACTGAGGATATAGCAGTGAGCCAGACACATGGTATCCAGACACATGGTATCCTTTCTTTCATATGCACAGAGACAGATGACAAGCACACAAAGCCATAAGGAAATTTAGAATACGGTCAGAACTGTGAAGAGAATAAAATACAATCAAGAGATACTGGTGTCTAAAGATCTACTCTATTTAGGGGGTTGGGATGACCTCTTAGAAAAGATGATATGAGATTCAAATAAAGAAAAATCAGAAAAGGCATTAAGGAGCATGGAGGAAAGCTTTCCCTTTGGTAGAAATTGCAAACATAGATAAATTGCAAGGATAAGACAAAATTGATGTGTGCATCACACCGAAACAAATCAGGACAGTGAGGAAGAAGTACATCAGTGCGCCATGGGCAATGTAAATTGGACCCAAAATGGAAAACTTTGGTGAGAAATCAGTATTCCTCTATTGCCAGAGAACATTGCCACAAATACTCAAGAGATTGATAAGTTCTTATATGAGTCTTAAATGGAAGCTCTCTGACTCCTATGGTCTTTCGATGGTATTGACGATTTATACTTGCTAAAGGTTGAGGATTCACACCCAAACAGCAGAGTAGGAAGACCTAGTGATACATCCAGGAAAACCTCACAGAGCAGTTCTGTGTTCTTACCCGGGGGGGGGGGGGTGGCGCATCTGAAAAGTCAGAAATGAAATGATTGATATGCAGTTTTATTGTTTTCTTGCTGCTTTATTAGTTGAGATAAATCTAAGTTGTCACAGTTCAGGTGGTACCTAATGACAGCTTCAATAGGGCTCTGATGTAGAAATGGTAAGAGGGAGATCCATAGAGGAACAGGGTGATTAAGATTTGATGATAAGTGAAAAGTGGGTTAACAATCCCTAGTGGTACTATAATTATACACTCAGCTGCTGACCAAAAGATTGGTAGTTTGAACTCAATGTTTCCATGGAAAAAACAGCTGGCAATGTTTTCTATACCTATGAGAATGGAAAGCTAGCCACCATAAGTTTGAGAAGAAAATGTTCTGAAACTGATTGTGGTGAAGAGTGCACAAATCTTCTTAATATGTTTGAATGATTGTATGATCTATAAAGTATATGTCAATGAAACTATGTTTTAAAGCATCAGTCTCCTTTGGGTTTTAATCACCTTGACAGTACCCACAACCATGAGTAAAATAATATGAGTTGGGAGGCAGAGGCAGAAATCAAGGATGAAGCTTAGGTTTGGAGCTTACGTACTGATTTGGGAGGCAAAGACTTTGGCAGAGTGGAGCAAGTCTGGTAGGAGCAATAGGTTTTAGGGTTAAAAATTAAGAACTCAGTTTGATCATATTAAGTTTGAGATCACCTTTAAAAGTTCAAGCAAAAGCATTCATCAGAGAACTCTATGTAAAGCTGAAGAGCAAGGAAAGCCCAGGTTGACTAGTAACTAGTAACGAATCAGATACTTGGGAAGATTTAATACACACAAGGTTTAGTGGGGATTACTTCACAACAGCTCCTCTGAAAGGAAGAGAAGTAACAAAGTGTGAGCAGAAGTCAAACTATAATGCAGAATCCTTGGAAGGATTCTGAAAATGGAATAAGCATCTGTGGCAGTCTCCTAATCTGGTGTCAATTTGAGGAGGAAGAGTGTAGGGTGAAGTCTAGTCTGCAACTGGAGATAGCCAATAAGATCTCTGCGTGGGCATGGTCTTCATCTATGAGAATTCTGGGAAAGCTGGTGCTTTTTTCTTGGAAGCAGGAGGCACTCACTCACTCCCTTGGAGACCCTCAACTGACAAGACACATGGCACTGCACTGATAGACACTGTGCCCTGGGAACTGAAGGAGTCACTTGGCGACCCTGCCAGTGCCACGATGTTTACAGCTCCACAGGATCCACAGCCTTGCTTCTCACGGACCTGTGATCATTCTGCCTTCGGCATCCTTGCATGTGTTCCATGAGTCTGAAGAGGACTCTATCGATTGTTACCAGACATAAAGGGCTAGTATCAGACTTATAGACTTGGACTTTGCTGGATTGGAATGCTTTCTCAATATTCAACTCCTCATTGACGTAAAGCTCTTTTATACACCGATGCGTTTCTCTGTATTTGTTTCTCCAGTTTACCTGGACGAACGTGGCATTTATTGTACTTAGCTGAGAAATTGTCTCACATAGCTTCAAAATTTTATACTTGCTCAAAAAAAAATTTCCAAAATACAACCATACATTCTCCTTACTTTAGTTTCGCGATTAGTAGGATTTACAAATTTGACCACAGTAAAAAAAAGCAATGCATGTTATTCTTTTGGGGGGCATCACGGCTCTCCGGTGGTGGGAGTAGAGGTCCAGCCCCACTGCTGGAATTGAACCTCTGTCCCAGTGGGTCGCAGTCCCGCGCACAACCACTACGCCACCGGGGCTCAGCGCATGTTATTCTTAAATAAGTCACTCACTGTCATCAAATCAATGCCAATGCATAGTGACCCTGTGGGACAGGGTAGAATTGCCCCCGTGAGTTTCCAAGACTCTAATTCTTTCTGTGAACAGAACATTCTCAACTGGCCACAACCTCCTAACTTCCACAATAAATCCCATCATTGTAAGCTTTGCTTCTGAGCTCTATGATTACAATGAATTCTAGAACCCAGAAGAAAAATAGTGTACAAGGCATCAACTTTGTTGCTCATACTGTCTGTGGAATACCCATTACCCCAAGTTAAATAAACTGGTATCATTTGCATCTTCTGTTTATTTCCATCTTTTCTAAGGAAGTATTTGACATATTGACATTTCCATCCTACCAAATATCATAGAAATAAACAATGCTAGTGGATTTCAGAATCTTATGTCAACACCGGTATTGGCACATAATCCACATATCATACAATTCATTCAATCATATCAAGAAGAGCTGTACAATCATCACCTCAAACAATTTTAGAACATTTTCTTCTTTCTTGTATTCATTGTTATTAGCTCCCTATTTCTTCCCAACCTCCACTACCATACCCCTAAGAAATCACTAATTCAGTTACTGTCTCTAGAGATTTACCTATACTGGATTTCATATAGAAGAAAATATACCAAAAAGAGTTCATAACAAAAACAAAATAGAGGAAAACCTCAATCAAAAAGAAAATACTAAAATTTAGAAAAACTTTAAAAGGAGTCGGAGAGGAGATTAAGTGACTAGATGTTAAATTTTAACCTAGTTATGTCTACCACAATCCATTTTTTAATGTACTCTGCTTAGGAGCAAGGATATTCACATTCCTGTTGTCTGTGGTCAGAAAGGGTTCATCAGAGGCTTAAGCCATGGGTATATACAGGGATTCTCAAATGTTTTAAACAGGGGGCCAGTTCACTGCCCCTCAGACCGTTGGAGGGCCAACCTATAGTTTTAAAAAAATACGAACAAATCCACTGCAGGCCTGGGATGAGTTGGTTGCTAAGCAAGACAGCGGCAGCAGCAAAAACATCTGGTAGCCAGATAAATGTCCTCAGCAGGCCGCACATGGCCCGTGGGCCGTAGTTTGAGACATCTTTTCAAAAGTTGTCAAAAAGGATATCCAATAAGTCTATATGTTGTATCCTAACCATATCTACCACCATCATCCTAACAATGTTCTCTGTTGGATAGCAAAGCTGATCATTCTCTTGATGACCCTCAGAGAGGGTTCAGCAGAGCCTAATCTCTGTGGGGATCTGGGCTTTCCACTGTCATCCATACCTTCTGCAAACCAGATGCTCACGATTTAGGTTCTTATCCTATTTCTTCCTTTGCATTTGAATTATGTTGGATAACTGGTGTGTTTCTTTCATGTGAACTTAGTTTACTCAGATTTATGACTTGTATAGTCAATTAATATAGACTTTTATGTTTTATTTTAATATGGTAAGTTAAAATAGAAAACCTTATTACTTTGTAATCATGTTTTTCATATTGCAAAATAACATTAAATGGTAGGTGATACTATCATAAACCCTTAGAAATAGTATGTTTTCCAAACATAATACCTAAAATTACATCATACCCCTGTAGCATAAAGATAATGAGTCCTTGTTATGGAAAACATGACTTTGGATGTCTTTTCCCATTTTTATACCCCATTGTGGGGCTGAGCCCCAGTGGCATAGTGGTTGTGCACGAGACTGCAGTCCCCTGGGTTGGGAGTTCAAATCCAGCAGCAAGGCTAGGCCTCCTACTCCCACCACCAGAGGGCAGCGATGCCCCCCCATAAAAAAACAAAACAAAAACAAAAGAACCAGTGTGAGCACGTCTTTGAGCCCTAACCCTACCATAAAGCCATCTGAAGTAGTGTTCTTACTAAGGAGTCACTAAGGAGCCTGGGTAGTACGGTGGTTATAACTGCAAGGTCAGTGGTTTGCCTTTGCCAGGCACTCTAGGGCAAAAAAACGAAGATCCCTGTGCCTAAAAGATTTACAGCTTCAGAAAACCACAAGGACAGCTCACCTTTGTCTTGTAGGGTCATTTCCACTTTAGGGTAGTGAGTTTGAATCAGAGTTAACAGAACCCCTAGGTGATGCAAATGGCTAAAATATTCAGCCATTTACAGAGTTGGGATTCATTTGAAGTAAAATCATTAACAGCAACAACAACAACAACAGTTTCTATGGGGATGGTTCTGATTCCATGACAGTCCCATGTGCATCACAGTGGAATTATATTACATCAGGTGTTCATTGGCTGATTTTGTAGGAAGTTCAAAGGTAGGCCTGCGTGTGAGGAGCCTCTGGATAAATCCAAACTTCCAATTATATCATTAGCATCTGTTAACACTTTGCATCACCCAGCTACATAGTAATGACTATTTTAAAGAGATTATGGTGTTGAGATGTTTTAAGATGCCAACATGTTAATACACTTAGATATAATTCAATTAATGTACTCATATGTCCTATATGTATTTATTTTGTTATTTTTAAAAACCAAGAAGAATAATTAGCTATCCTTCCTTGGATATTGAAGGTACCATCAACCATTCTTAAAACCAGAAGCAACAACAAATAACTCATCTGCTACTGAGTTGACTCTGACCCATAAGACGCCTCTTCAAATGTTGCTTTCTAGTCCGTAAAAAAGAAAAAAAATGTTGCTTTCTAGAATGCAGCACTGCCTATAGAAGGCGGCCTCTGTCAAAGGGCTGCTCTTTCTTCCAGTGGAGGAGATTTTTACAATGTCACTGGAATGTCTAAGTAGGCAAATATTCAACAGAGATATTTGCAGACGTGAAAGGAGGTCTGTGGTTGGCATTATTGAGGGGAAGAAAATGACTACTCAAGTCAGCTACTGAAAAGTTGAAACAGTTCTAAAATTATAATCTAGATTCTGAGTGCTAGGAATCAATGCTGATATTAGTGGCCACTTTCAGGGAGTTCCTGTTTCAAAATTGTGATATTATTTTATAATGTTTGATTCGCTAGGAAGAAATATCCTATGTTCTTTGTGATGAATTGGTTCAATTATGCTTCAAGATAGGGTGAAAAATTTTATCTATATTTTAGGTTTATATCTCATTTAAACTATGAACTATCTCATTTAAACTTTCCTTTTTTCCATGAAAACATTGCTAGTGTTGCAGGGGTGTTCATTTAGGTGAGTGTGTGTGTTTGTGTGTGTATGTGTCCGTGTCTGTGTCTTGGTGTGTCTTTATAACTAGTCTCACATCAGTAGAAAAATATGTGATTCTCTATAATGAATATTGTGATTTTGCATCTCTTTTTGAGCAATAGCATAATATACCTAGCTCTGCTTCTTAATCATGGATGTAGAATCAGATACATTTTGGTTACCTGAATCTGATTTTCCTTTCCATTAAAGCTAAATCAGAAGTGATAGAACTGAAAAAGAAACATTTGTGGGAAAAATCATAATATTTATTAAATTCTAAATAGCGATAAGCTCCTTAGACTTCCCATTAGTATCAGGAAGGACAAAACTGGAAAACAATCCACTCTTTTCTTCCTTACCAAGGACCAGGGTAACACAGCTGCTAAGGCCCTTTCCAGAATTCACATCTACTTCTCAAATGTTTGGGGGTTTCTTTCTAGTAATAGTTTTTATCTCCCTTATACGCCTTATCGCAATCCCCATTGTTGACAAAGCAGAGATGACATCAGAACTATACATGATTTAAGGACTAGTATTTATCCTACTTCAGTCCTCTCCAGGAAAAACAAAAATTGATTCCAATCCTTATCAGATCCTCAATGAATCCTCTCCAAGTTCTTGTCTCTTTTTTTTCCTCAGTATTTTATGATATTAATCAGTTGTCATTGTGTCATGACAACTCGCTGTGTTTCCAAATAGAATTGTGCTCCATTGGGTTTTTAATGACTGATATCTTTAAAAAGTAGAGGTATATGAGTCCCCAATAAAATGATTTTTTTAAAAAAGTTGATTGCCAAGCCTTTATTCCAACGTACTTCTGAGTGAGCTTGAACCTCCAGCTTTTGACAAACAGTTGAGTACATTGTGTTAACCTTAGTTGATTTATGTGTATCAAATCAAAGGTTAATTTTTGAGGAATATTTCATGGGTCATAGCAAAAAAAAGGCAACAATACTATTTAGCAATAAACTATTTCCAATGACATGTCCTTAAACAGTCATGTAATTGATGTTGTTGTTTTCTTAAAATCCAGACAGATTAGATGAAACTCTGGACCTTGAAAGCCAACCACACCCCTTCCAAGTTTGGCATCTTAAATTAAAAATCTGAAACATTACAATTCTGAAAAGGAGACAAAGAAATAATATTGGAGTTTCCAAAAGGCATACTTGGCAAAAATACTATGCTGGAAATTTTCTTACAGCTGGTAAATCCCAAAGACTGTACTTAGCATATTCAAACCCAAGACACCAGTAATGACGTCTGTCCACACATGCCCCCATGTACCAGAAGCCTGGCTCTCTCCCCCCGGACTTACTCCGTCAGCTAGCCTAGCCTCTAAGAACATTTGGAACAACAGAGTGCAATGCCAAGAGCTGCGGCATCATTGCTGAAAGGTCATAAAGGGATCCCACAATGGATCATTTGAAGCAGAGGTCATGAAAAAGGCAACAGACAAAATGAGAGTTTTGAAGTTGACATAGATGGGCCATTACTGAAACTTCAGAGAGAGACCAAGTATTAGCCACTTTTATGAATATCCCAGTTCCATTTCCATGATATTTTTTTATGCGTAGGGGCATGGGTTTTCCTACATCTCTAGATCTTTGAAAAGATAGTTTTAAAAAGCAGTCTAAGTTTGTATGTCCCTGTTCCTTGTAATCATGAAAACATTAACTAAAATAATTTGCCATTTTTTATGTTAAACTAAAAGAAAGTATGCATAATTTTAGACAAACCTGACAACACCCATAAATTATTTATATGAGTTCAAAATTGAGAAACCATTGCAAGTGGATTGTTCTGGGTGTGCTCGAAAGCAGGAGTTTATAAACAGTATACAATTCCAACAAATAAGTTCTTAGGAAGCATGGACCTCTAAATCAAAGGAAAGATTACTATCCTCATAAAACATTACATAAACTAGAAAAGTGTTTTTTTTTTTTCAAATAGTACCTTAGTCTTATATTTGAGAATACATAGAACAAGACATGTTTCCCTTGTTTTTCAAGCAGTGGGTCCCAATAGCTATATGATGCATCTGTTTCTGATTTCCTTACACTTAACTTATCGAAATGCTGCTTTGTAAAATTACTTGTTGTCCAAGAAGTCCTTTGAATCTTCTTTATAAGCATAGTTAGCTTTTCTTAGAAACATGTCTGTTGGCCAAGATCAAGTGAGCTTGTACAACAAAACATTCAAATTTGGACAGAATCAGAACATGAAAGATTGAGTTGGTTTCTTTGAGGGAAAGGGGTGGGGATGCACAAGACTTTCAGACACCTAGTCATTATAACAACATGTTACATGGAGTTCCTTGTGTCCTTAGCCTCTCAGACAACTATGAAGAAATTTATTAACTTGCTTTAAATCAAGCTTTCTAAAATAAAGTCATGGAAATGAGTAAAAACCTGTGTTCTCCATGTTGTGTGAACTATTGTGTGCATGTTTTATGGAATAGTCTTCTTGGAGAAAACATATATGCAAATAAAATGATGTGGTTTACAGAGATACCTGCCTGTGTACAATGATATTTTCAGAGCCCTGGGGTGCTGTGGGCAGGCATTGGGCTGCTAACTGCATCATTGAACATTTAAAAGCATCAGCTGCCCCTTGAGAGAAACATGAGCTCCTCCAAAGATTTCTAGGCTCAGTAGATGATGGTGAATGAGCATCCACTTGATGACAGTGAGTGGGCATTCGCAGGAAGCACTAAGAAATTGATTGATATGTTGCTTTTTTAAATAATTCCTTTGGCTTCTTTATTTGCCATGCATCATTATATAAATGTAGGAAGGATCAGCAAAGCAGAGGAAAATCCCTATCCTCTTGGAATTTACATTCTCAGAAGACAGGCATCAGCCATTCTCAAAAGGAAGTTCTACAGTAGGCTAGACCATTTGGTGTGAAGCTATGTTTGACTTGGGGCAACCCACTGTGTAGCAGGTAGAATTGTACTCCAGTGGGTTTTCACTGCCTAATAAAGTTCCCCAGATCTTTCTTTTAAGGGACTGGTGATCTCTAGGATTATCGGATATTTAAAATGGATTTTCCTAGCACTTTATGGATTAAGCTAACACTTTTTTTTTTGGTTGTCCTTCAAAGACCCCTTTCTTGGACACTGTAGATCTCTATAGTTTTCTTGACTTCAGCGAGGGCATCTCTCCAGTTTATGTTTCCATCTTCTTTCTCAACCTCACCAGAAATTCCTCCTGGTGAGGTCTCCTTACCTTTCCCGGATAGCTTCTTGAGCGTAACTGAAAACAATTCTCCTCATGTCATCAAGTCAGTTCTGACGCATAGTGACCCATTTGGGTTTCTGATACTTTAACTGTTTATAGCTGTAGAAAGGCCAGTCTTTCTACTGCCAAGCTACTGGTGGTTTCGAACTACTGACCTTGTGGATTGCAGCCCGACACATAACCAGTACACCAACAGGACTCCCTACAACCAAAGATACTCAAATCTCTTTATCACATGGCCTTCATCTGATCAACAGAAACTGTATCCCGTGAGTGCAAATACTGCATAATCAGACCAAATGGGCAACATAATTTCTACCTCGTCGATTACTCATGACTCCAGGGACTGGTCTCTACTGAGAGCATGTCCAAAGTATTTCAAATGAAGTCTCTTCATCCCGGCCTGTAATGAGAATTCTGGCCGCACTTCTTCTAAGACAGATAGGTTTATTCTTTTGGCAAGCCTTGGTATTTTCAACTCTTCACGGGTCAAATACATCCCTTTTCCTTTTGTCTTCTTTATTCAATGTCCAATGTTCACAGTCATATAAGGCAATGCCATGACTTGGGTCAAGCATACCATAGTAACATCCTTTCTTTTCAACACTTTAGAGGTTTTGTGCTGCACATTTACCCAACGCAATGAGTCCTTTGATCTCTTGACTGCTGCTTTCGTGAGTATCGACTGTACATGCAAGAGAGATTGAATCCTTTACAACTTTTCTCATTAACATATGATGGGAAACTATCTCTCGCCAATGCTCCTGTAAAGCATAGTCATTCTCCAGATAGAAATGTCCTCTCCACCCCTAAGCCTCTTCTATTGGAAGCAGAGACCAGGGAAGGTTGATAAAACTGGTCCTCATACACCCCCCTTGGAAACCTGTTCTGTCTATATTTCACCTGTTTTGATTACGTCAGAGAATATTGGCTCCAGTTTTCTTGTACATCTGCCAAAACTGAGGTAGGTGAAAACAATGTAATTGACTTGTTTTAAAAGTATAGGTTCCTGTACTTTGAATTTTCAGCTTTCAAAACTGACTGCCCTCCAGTCAAGGCTGACGCATAGAGACCCCCTGTGGGTTTCTGATACTGTTACTGGTTATGGGAATAGTAAGTTATCTCCCGAGGCACTGCTGGTGCTTTTGAACTCCCAACCACACCAATCACAGCCAAGCATAACCTGTGCAACTTTAGGCTCCTCATTTTCAAGCACCGACACCCCTCCAAACAATATTACTTCAATCCTAAAACTCATGAATACTAGTGAATCAATAATTTTTTGTGGCAGAAGACAGCATTCCATTGAAAGCAAATAAATGAACCTAGACTTAATAGTAAAATCTATAGTGCAATGCTATGTTTCATCTATTTCTGAAGATTTTTTAATTTCAAATGACTGTTTTCATGTATAGGACTATGTATGGTTTTGCTTTGTAGTTTAGAATAATTAGAACTCGAAGGTAAATCCTAATATGTAAACAAAAACCATCTATGTGTAATTTTAATGGTGTTTCTCCTGGTAATTCTATTTTGAGATTATCCATTTGAAGTAAAAGTTTATATGTAATTTATATAGGACATCTGCTTTCCATATGAGCCTAAGACTGTTGGTTTTAGCATAGTTAGTCTGCACACACATGGCCAGAAGTAAGATGATTATGAAAATTGAAACTGAGAAAAGATCTAGGAAGGTACAGCTATGCATAGAGATATAAACATAGATATGCACTTATGTAAACATATTAATTGATAAAACAGAGGTATTGTCCTATGAACATATATTTATATGACAATACATTAAAGTAGTGGAAGGATTTGGGGCCTCTACTCAAGCCTTGCCTCAATGCAAAAACATGTACTCACAACCTGGCCTTCTGTGATGCTCACCTTCTGATCACAATTACTGAAGACAAAATTGGTTCACAAGCAAATGTGGTGAAGAAAGCTGATAGTGCCTATTTATCAAAAGATATAGTACCTGGGATCTTAAAGGCTTGAAGTTAAACAAGTGGCCATCTAACAGAGAAACAGGAGGCCCCACAAACGAAGCACGCCAGTCTATGAGATCAGAAGGCATCTACAGAATCAAGTTACAGGCATTAGAAGATTCAAAACAAACAAGCAAACAAAAATATATTTTTTTAGAAAAGGGGGTTCAAAACAGCGACCAAACCCCATCTATAGAAAATGGGTCATCCACTCACAGTCAGGTCCCATGGAAGGGATGAGTCAACCAGGGTGAAGCACCAATGAAACACACAATATTCCTCTGATCCCTTAAGGCTTCCTCACCTCTCACTATCATGGCCCCAGTCCTGCCTTTCACTCTGGGTTAGGCCAGAGCATGTACACAAATACAGATAAGAACTCACGACACTGGGAATCCAGGTCAGATAAAACCCTCAGAAACAGAAATGGGAGTAGCAATACCAGGAGGGTAGAGGGAAGGTGGGGAGAAAAGGGGGGACAAAGCCATAAGTAAGGAGGCAACAATTCATGTAAGGTAGAAAATAATAATTTATAGTTTATCAAGGGGTCTTTGGTGGGGGGTGATAAAAAGAGAAGCTAATATCAAGGGCTCAAATAGAAAGTAAATATTTGGAAAATATTGATGGCCACATATGTACAAATGTACTTGATATTGAAGCAGTTTCCTAATCTGGTGTCAATTTGAGGATTAAGAGTGTAGGGTTGGTGTCTAACTGTCAATCTGGAGATAGTCAATGAGACCTCTGTATGGACATGGATAGCCTTCTCCTGAGGATTCTGGGAAATGTGGTAATTCCTTCTTGAAGTCTGGATACACTGTCTTCTCAGTTCACTCCCATGGAGTCACTAGACTGACAAGGCTTACTTCCTATGAGAAATCTCTGTTCAATTGATCTTGTATATAAACCTCTCCCTTATATCCATATGCATGCTTATGAATTTGTTTTTCTAGTCTACCCAAACTAACTCAACACAATCAATGTATGATTGCTATAACAGGTGTAAGAGCCCTCAATGAAATTATCTTTAAAATAAATAAATAAATAAAAACAATTTTTAAAAGAAAGAAAATGATATCATAAAACTTCAGGCTGAGCCCCGGTGGCATAGTGGTTGTGAGTGGGACTGTGGCCCACTGGGACGGAGGTTCAATTCCAGTAGTGGAGTTGGACCTCTTACTCCCACCGTCGGAGAGCAATGATGCACCCCCCCCAAAAAAAAAAAAAAACTTCACCTTGCACGTTTACCACAAACTAGCAAAAACTCAAATAATAGATGTGCAGATCTTGTTTGAACCGTTAAACTATTGGGTAAGGGGACAAATCCTGAAATATCAAATGCTCGGAATCTACTGAGATGTAAGGGAAATAACAGCAATTAATGGAAGTTAAATAGAGGATGGATTTTAAATAAAAGCTGTATATACTTATAACTTTCCTACCTTATAGTCCAAGCTTGGCACGGCCTCCCTGTGACTGTGAGATTTTATGTCAACTTGGTATCTGAATGGAGGTAGAGGTGGAGTCCAAACTATCATTCCAGTAGTAACGTGATGACACCTCTTTGGGAACTGGGAACTTCTCCTTTTTATAAGAAGGAAACTGGGAAGTTCTCCTTCTGTCCCTCACCTTTCTGCTTGCTGAGACTCTGTGCCTGCTTCAAGGGGTGACTCCCACATTGGCAGTCCAACTCTGAGAGCTATCCTGCCTGTCATGTTTACTCTGATCCACTGCTCTCTGCACCCACTGGCCTGAGAGCTCCCTGCACCCTATTTTGCCATTATGCAGCATGAGCTTGCAGCCCTGTGAGTCTTCAGAGGGCTCTGGCTGCATCAGAACCATAGACTTAAGTTTGACAAGGCTGATCTCAGATGACGTCTCCATCTAAAACTCTTGTGCCTTTCTGAGGGCCAATGACTTTGTTTCTATAGACAACGAAACCTAGCACACTCCTCAAGAGAAATTGTGAGCACCCTCTTTGACTTCATTTACCCCTCAAACCCTTCTCATTAGTCTAAAAATAGAAGATTAGTCATATCTTCCAAGAAGGGATCACAGGACAGATTCATTTTGCTCATGAAAAAAGGTGGTTCCTAAGTGGTAGAAACAGTTAACATGCCCTGCTGATGACCTAAACACTGGAAATGTGTGTCCTCACCCATGTCTTTCTGATGAAAGGACTGCAGATCTACTGCTGAAAACGGCCATCCACTGAGACCCCGACAGAGCACAGGTCCAACCTAGCCCACGTGGAGTCCCCAGGAGTTGGAATCAATTCAGTAGCAATAATCACTGACTTCAAGAGCCTTGCTTACACCTTAGTGACCTGTTGGGCTGCTAACTGCAAGCTCGGCAGTTTGAAACAAGCAACTGCTCTGCCGGATAAAGAGAGATTTCGCCTCCTGTAATGATTTACGTTGGAAACTTAGAAGGGCAGCTCTACCAGGGTCCTACAGGGTCCCTGTGAGTCAGCACAACAGAGGACAATAAGATTGGGTTGTTCCCTTGAAATCAGTGAATCAACTCCATGGCACCTCTCAGAGCTGGAGAGAAGGTTTGGGCCGCCCCAGGTAACACTGAGAGAAGTGATGACCGTCCATAAATTGTTTGGGCTACTTCCACATACATTTATTCACTTTTATAATAGTATCCCTATAGTTGATAATCATACAAAAAACATTGTAAGCACCCCTTGCATAGATAAATAAGCTCATATCTACACTAACTTCTGTTTTGAACATTTTGATAAGTGCCAGTCAGAACTGCTAACAGTAACCAATCACGATGATGCTTTCGATCATGAGGCTTCATGTGATACAATCTGCACTTGCCGTGAGCATGCACTGTTTTAGTCTCTGGTGATGCTTTAATAATCATGGGTGCTATTTTCACACCATTATGAAAATTAACCTGCAACTCTATAAATCACTTTCTAAAATAATAAAGTAGCAATTAGGGGTGAAAAGGAGAAAAATATCAAAGGCTTCTTCTCAGTTACTAATAGTGTAATCATTCAATATAGAAAGGTTTTGCAAGACAGATCTGTTGGTGGCCTTTATATCATCTAAGACATGTAGACCAGCAATTTGCAATTTAATAGTCCCCACATTCTTTTGGGGTTCGGATAGACAAATGTGACTAAGAATTCCAGATCATTTGGTGTAAGGAGAGCTCCACGAAGGTGAAGAATGACTTCATGAGGTGTCCCACTGGGTGAAACAAATCCTAGTAACCAAAAGAAACTGAAGGACAAGGCCGGTGAGTCAAGTTTGCTTCAAAGGGACCCTCTACAGGGTTTCCAAAACAGCAACTTCTGTACAATAGCAGGCATTCTCACCTTTCTCCTAGGGTTCTCCTAATGGGTCTGAACCATCGACCTTGAGATTAACAACCAATAGTTTTTTCCCACAGTGCCACCAGGGCTCTTTTTAGTGATACCACTGTGGTTTATTTAAGAACATGGGATGATGATGAAGGGCTGTCTACTTTCAAAACAGCGCTTTGCTTCCTGAAAGAGAAGCAAGTTAGACTTGCAGAAAGGAAGAGTAAGTTGAATTAAAACCAAGAAGTGGGAGAACGTATTCTCAGCACCACATACTAACTTGTGCCATTGGTGTGGTTTTTGTTTTGCTAGCACCGGCCCTAAATGATAGACATTTTCTGATGCCAGGATCATGAAATCCAGAGAATATTGTTCTTTATAGTCTTCTACTTCACCACAAATCAAACAAAGCATAGCATCTTCAAGATCATGGAGCTGTGTTTACTCACAGTCTAGATAGACTTCCAGTCAGCACCTGTCAAATTGATTCATTCACCTTGAAATTAAGGGGAACTCCATCTTTAAAAAGAGAACTAAATATTCTTAAAGAGCTTACACTTTTTCATATATATGAATTTTCTTGAAAGCTATTAGATTATACATCTACCACTCTAGGGGACTTGCAGTATGTTGAATTGAAAGTGTTTTCAAGGGGGAAAATAGCCAAAAAAATGTCCAATTTGCTTTCAGAAAAAGGGAGGAAAATGATTCCAAATATGCTATCCAGAAAGGAAACAAAAGCATCTTTATCCAAGATAGGAGGAATGACACAGAATACAATAACACAGATTTATGATGAGACACATTATAATGGCAGCATTAAACTTGTCAAACTAAAACCAATACACTTTTATATTTCACTTTATGAACAGGAAAATATGTCAGTATTATAAAATCAGAACTTATGTGTATATTCCAAGTCTGAGCTGGTGGCTGATCAGATTGATAGCATAATGGAAATATATTTTTGTCATGTGTTTTCAATAGAGAAAATATTTGTTTGATAATAATTTCAGATTTAAAGTTTCACTAATGCCCACCAGAATAATGACATTAGAATGACTAACAATGACAATGTTAATACGGTGAAGTTACTGAAACTCTCATGCATTGTTGGTAGAACACAAAACAGTACAGACCCTTTTGAAAACAATTTGACAGGATTCTGTCTTCCACTTTTTACTGTATCTTCTATATACACCTACTCACTCTTCATAGCACCCAGAAATTGCACTCCTGAATATTTACCCTCAAGAAATATAAAAAGTTCAATGACTTAAAAGAAGTGCATCAACATTTTGTAGCATTTAGCAAGAGCTAATACTATGATCTAAACCTAGTCAATGAATTTAAACTTTGAAATCAGAAAAATCTGGGATCAAAACCCAACTTCAACTTACCAAGTTGTGATCATGAACAAGTCGATGGAAACTTTGTAAATATCAGTGTCTTCATACTTAGAATAGAATTGGTAAAGTCTGTCTCACATGATAAAAGAGAGAATTAAATCATATTTTTACAGTTTGGGGCACATATTGCAATATGAAGTATCCATATCTCTAGCGTGGCAATTTTTCCCCCTATCCTGAATCATCAACATTGTTCATAGACTGTATTGATCAAAACAATGTGTTAGGTCTACATACACACATCTACTTCCAGTAGCTGTACAGCTGAATCAGGACAATCCCACATGTCCAATTAGATTCGTGTTCCATAGAGTTTTTCAGAGGGCTGAATTTTTGGAAGATTGTCAAGACTTTCTTTCACAGTGTTTCTGGGGAGATGTGAACCTCCATCCTTTCCATTATCAGCCAAGCACATTAACTTTATATATCCCCGTGGGATTCCTTAGCACACATTGGAACTGCCTAAAAATTTTCATGCCCTCAGAATTATTGAGGCAGCCAGCTTTCACAAAGATGATAGCCATAAAACCCAGTGGAGGTAATTCTACTCTGTCCTGTAGTGTTATTTTGAGTCAGAATCTATGGCACTATATTTGGCTTTTTCTCTATCTTAGGTGACATAAATAGTGTGCACTTTGATACAAGAGTGCTACAGAAAAAGAACCTTATGACCTATTTCCAGTAAGATTACAGTCAGGAAAACCTGTTATAATCACTGACATGAAATAAAATGTTGTAAGAAAATCAGATTTGCCCAGTACCCCTTCACTCAACTCAAAATAAAAAAGATTTAAAAAAATAAAGGTAACTAAGGTAACTGCTCTTATAAACACAATCCTGCAATAACAAAGACCCTAACCTATGAGTAGATGTATGGATAGACTTGTGGCTGAATGGGTGTCGATGGGCGAATGAGATTATACCCACAAAAATAGAGCATTTTAGCAAAGGATATTTGTACATGTATATCTTTACATTGTGTTCATGAGTGTGGGAAAGGATACTGAGAGTAAGTTATGAAAACTTTTCTGATGTAGCTAAGTCACTTGGGGCCTGGAAACTTTAAAACCATGACTCAGAGGACTGCGATCAAGGTCAATGGACAAGCAAGAAATCAAATCCCATGGAACAATTACACATGGGATTGTCATCAATCAAAATGGACTCTTCAGCAACTAACAAAGTTATTTGAGTATCTTTTCTATTGTTTATTTTCTAAAGATTAAGAATGGATAAAATACTTTATGTTGATGCAATCTTCTTAAAAATATACTGTATTAGACTCTCTTTTGATTATAGAGAAATACATGAAGACTTCATAATATTTGTAATTAAGATTGTACTAAATTTAAAAAGCTACAATTTCTTCTACATGCTTGTTTATAAGCCAAAATGTAAGTAATATTCAAGAAGCAAAATATAATTTCTGTAGCTTACTGAAGAGAAACTAAAGAGAAAAAGACAAAATTGAACTTCTTTACCCCAAGCAAATGGAAGGCTGACTGGACAGTTCAATTTAGAATACCTAGTCATTCAAAGATGACTTGCTTTTATTTCCCTAATGGGTTGTCCAAAAGGCCTTGAATTTGCCAGATCAGGATACAACTCTTCATATGTTTTTGGCTATATGAACGTGGCCACAAATGCACCCAGGAAAAATGTGAAAGCTGTTTGGGGCTTAGTAAAGAAAATTAAATCTCTAAAGAAATAGCATTCTGATCATAAAAATCCTTTCATTTGACCAGCTGGTAACAAGACTGTTGCTTTGCAATAAACCGTGATTGTAAATGTATGAGTATTAGCAATTTCTTACCAGACCAGACAAAGTACACTATAAACACAACTGTATAATTATCACACTCACCCTTCGCATCTCATTTATACTTAACACCATTAGCACGGACCCATTTCATTGCTGTTGGCCCCTAAAGTCTGTGACCTAAGCAAAGTTGCATTTCATTCCAAGAACAGGATGGCTCCACTCTAAGACTTTTGGCTAAGTACAGGATTTTTATTTTAATGACCTTAAAACAAGGAGGGCAGGCAGTCACATTGCCTGAGAGCTCGAGAGCTTTTGCGTAGTCTAGTCTTATAGAAGCAAGCTAAGGCCAAAAACCTTGGCAATAATCTGAAGTTCTGAACACAGGGGTGAAGGATTTCAAGTTGTTTTGTTTCTTTCTGTATATATGTATAACTCATCGTTCTTGGTAAAAAAAAAAAAAAGAGAGTGTTTATAAATAGTTCTCCCTGGGAATGCTGTCAGATCTTTAGTACAGAGGATGGGGTCTTCACCTGATATTTGCTCTCTCTAATTTGCATCTAGGTCCATAAAAGAACATGAAGAGAGAATGGATGTGTATTGGAGGGAAGACATTAAGTCTTGGAAAGCATATCATCTCTCTTTTCTCCTTGGATTACTTTCAGAAGTTAAAAAAGGGGCCTGGGAAAGAATCAGTCTTCAGCCCTCCCCCTTATTAAAAAAAAGGCTCGTGTACATAGGGAGTCATTAATGCAAACACTCTGGACTTTCGATCTGTGGAGTAAAGATGTAAGATGATCAAAAGGTAATAAAATCAGAGCATTGAAGGACATGCTGAACTGAAATCAATGGGACTGAGGGGAGAAAAACTCTCCTTAGTACTCTAATGACTTGAACGAGCTCTCAAAGTGTTATCAGAATGCTAGCATGTACGTAATGCTTCCCCGTGTCAGAACTGACTCCTTGGCAGAGGGTAATGGCATCCCTACTGCAGGCCAGAGCAATAGGTATGAATGCCCAAATCTGATCTTAAATTTCTCAGTGGGAAGTCTGATAGAAATAGTATGTATTTAAAGTGGTAATGACTTAGGAATAGTTATGACACAATCCAAACTTAGAGCTAATCAAAATGGTGAAAGTTCTACTAGGAACAGAATTGCCATCCTTTTTCAACAGAGAAAACTGAAAATGTCAGAAAAAAATATGCAGATAGCACTTAGGAGAGGTTTCCTATACCCCTCAATCCAAACATTGAAGATAAAATAATGAGCACAAATGAAAAATAATTCTCATTTTCACAGAACCTTCAGACTATATTTTCAGGATGGTTTCCGTAACAATGGATAACAATCAACAGCATCCATTGTGTAACTGATCATTTAAAGCACCATGCTAAAATTCTGAAGAAACTTTTCAGAATGTTGGGAGATAAATACCCAGGAGACCTAAAGAAAATGCAGTCTGTTAGAAAGATCACCTGAGAGGCATAAAATGACGATGTTGCTGTATTGCTTTGTTTTTACTGTTGTAGTTGTTGTCAGGTGCTTTGGAATCAGATGTGATTCATAGCAACCCTCTCATTGACAGAAGGAAACGCAGCCTGGTCCTGCCCTTGCCTCACACTTTGAGCCCATTGCTGCAGCCACTGTCTTAGCCCATGTGCTTGAGGAACTGGCCCCTCCTGGTGACATGCTTAACGTCCATGGCAAGCATCACCGTCCTCACTTCTAAAGAGCATTCTAGCTGTACGTCTTGCAAGACAGATTTGTTTGTTCTCCTGGAAGTCCATGGCCTATTCAATATTCTTCACCAACACGATGCAAAATGATAGATGTACACTAAAGTAAAAGAAAGTACCTGCTACCAGAAGATCCAAAGATTCTTGATGAAGTATATTTTTACTTTAAATGATTCTTATAAAATGGCTAAAATTCTGCAGAGAAGCATACAAGTGTAAGAAAGCAATGTTATAAGAGAAAGAAGATCCCAATCTACACACATTTTGTAGAGAAATTTACTATGCTTTAAATATGACAGACTCATCCAAGAGATCATCCAGATGAGGACAACCATCCATGATGATGTCCTAAAAATTTATAGTCATTTGGCTAATTATAGCAACAACAATAAAAGCACACATAACTGCCATCAAGGTGTTTCCCTCTCATAGCCACAATGCAGTAGAATTGCCCCCTTTGTGATTCTAAAACTGTAAATGATTACAGGAGCAAAAACACACCCAAAACAGCCTAATGCTTTTCCTTCAGAGCAGTTGGTAGATTTGAACCGACTATGTGGTTAACAGTCCAACTTCTAACCCACTAAGCCATCAAAGGAGTTGTCACATGCTTTCAAACATTCGACCTAAAGACAATGCTTTATATACCACACATTAACAGTAATAATGAACTCAAAGTTGAATTTATGTCAAGGTTTTAATTGGAGTTAAAGTTTTCCCTGTGAGCAGACATCAAACATCAAAGAACAAGGATTAAATCAATAAGAATGATGGGGAGAGCAGGGTTGGGACCCAAGGCCCACTTGTGGGCAATTGGACACCCCCTTACATGGGAATCATGTGGAGGAAATGGGTCAGTCAAGGAGCAGTGAGGTAGCAATGAAGCATAAAACTTCCCTGAAGGTTTTCTTCCCCCAACCACTACGGTCCCAACTCTGCCCTGCAGTTCCAGCTGGACTGGAGGAGGTGCACTGGCGGAGATGGGAGCTGGAAAAGCTGGGAACTTGGGATGGATGAACCCCTCGGGGTCAGTGGTAGGAGTGGAGTTGCTGGATGGGTGGAGGGAGAGTGGGGTGGAGAGAGGAAGACAGCTGTGGGGATTTGCAGACTGTCTCCTATCTGGAGGACAGATGTAGGGAGGAGTGGGCAGGGGGAGATGTCGGACAGGGTAAGATATGACAAAGCAGTAATGATTGCAGAATAATGAGGACTGTGGGGGAGGGGGAAAGTTGGAGGGGGAAGGAAGGAGGGCTCATATCAAGGGCCCAAGTGGAAAGGCAGATGTTGGGAGAATGTTGACGAGGGCAGGCAAGTGGGGGTGCTTATATAACTATGTATTGAACTGTGTATAATGAAAAGTGATGTATGGACCCCCAATAAAATAATTAAATAAAAAATTTCAAAAACATAAAAAAATTAAGTGAAAAAAAATAAAGTTCTCCCTGTAAATTTCAGGATTTCACAAACCAAATGCATTAGAATGTACATTCTGAAATAGAAGGCAAAAGGAGCAAAGTCCACTAACTCTGACCAAGTCACGCTGACAGAACCCACAAGAGACCAGATCATTTCAGATCCGTATGTTGGGAATCTCCAAGCATGTTGAGTAGCTGAATTTCTTTCTTTTTTTTTCCTTTCAATAATCTGTGTGTGTGTTTCACAGAGTAACTGTGGTTGTTGGATGCCATGGAGTTCGTTCAGACTCCTAGCGGCCGTTTGTAACAGCGCAGAACACCACTGGGTCCTGGGCCATCCTCATAACTGTCTCATGTCTGAGCCCATGACCGCAATCACTTTGCTCATCCCTCTTGGTAAATGGCCTTCATCTTTTTCTCTGCCTCTCTATCGGCCAAGCATCATGTCCTTTTTCAGGCACCGGTCTCTTCGGATAATATATCCAAAGTAAATGAGAAAAAGTCCAGCCATCCTTGCCTCTTGGAAGCATTCCAGCTGTATTTCTTTAGAGTCTGATTTGTTTGTCTTTTTGGCAGCCCAAAGTCCTTCCTTTGCCAGCACCCTAATTCAAATGCCTTGATTCTTCTTTGTCTTCTTTATTCAATGTCTAACTTTCAAATACATGTGAGGTGACCCAAAAAGACCCTGGCTTGGACCAGGCACACCTTCATCCTCAGAATAAAAGCCTTGCTTTTCAACCCTTTAAAGAGATCTTGTGCTGTAGGTTTATCTGATGTATTGGGTCATTTGATCCACTGGCTGCTGGGTCTGTGAGCATTGATGTACAGAGATCTAAGCAAGGTGAAATCCTCGACAATTTCAATTTTTGCTCTTTTTTTTGTGATGTCAACTCTTAGTTCATGTGTGAGAATTTCAGGCCTCTTTACATGGAGCTGTCGTCCATATTGAAGCCTGCAATCCAATCCTCGTCTTAGTTTCCTGCTGTCATTTGGCTCATCGTCAGGCTTCCAAATAGGGTGTTTTTGTTGTTATTTTCCTTTGCTCAACTCTTGAATGCTGACATCTCTAGAAATCAGTCCTCAGTCCTCCTTCGAACCTCCCACTCTACCTATGCTCCCAAACGAACTTCATAAATATTCTTGCCTTCCATTTATATGTGTGTGTGTGTGTATAAAAATCTACAAACAGGTAAAGTAACTGATGACTCCCAGGTTTATAACGTGAAGCCATAGCTCCCCACTGAGGTCGAAATACATACCCCTTACTCCTATTCTATAGCATTCTTATTGATGTTCATTGCTGTGGAGTTAAATCCCACTCAGAGAGGCTGCATGTGAACAGAAGAGGAGTGTTTCCCAGGGTTTGCACACCTTCACAAGCAGCCCCCAGGCGTGTCTCCTGAGATGCCCCAGGGCGAGTTCCAATTGCTAACCTTGGATCTAATGTTTGGGTGCCACCCCAGTTATCCTTCTGAGGAAGCCATTATATTTTTACTGACTACAAAACCTCTCAAACCCAGGTCTGCAAGTAAATTTACCTTCTTTTTCTGTCAAAGGCTCTGATATTTCTCCAGTATTTGCTACCTTAATAAATGATATCTGGCAGAGCCTGAACATTGTCATCAAATTTAACTCCTTGGTCTTCTCTAACACAATAAATCCAAAAGATCTTCAAAATGATAAACACCTTTTCATTTCCACTGCCTCCATTGTCCCTCTCACCCACGGTCTCACTGCATTTCCCCTGAGCATCTGAGGAGCAGATCTCTCTCATGTCCGTTCTAGTTCTTCCCCCACCTTGCAGTCAATATAAATGTTAGAAGTGGAAATTTGCTCATGTAATCTTCCTGGTTAGAATACTTCAGTGATGTTTTCATTGTGCTTTGCATCATGTGTATGTGGTTAAGGCAGCATGTAAAGACTTTTGCGCACTCAAAGTCAGGCATCAGAAATATCTTACCCACCGGCCACAGAAGGGCAGAGAAATCATCAATTCCAGCTCACACCACTTACCTCGCCCAAGAGAAGTGGTTTCAATCATCACTTTGGGGTGATGCTTGGCAGTTAATTCAATGTTTGACCAAACATATTTTTAATTTGATAATCTCATATGACCCTGAAATAGTCTTAAAAATCTCAAAATGGTAACTTTCCCCCTCTTCTTAAAATGCTTCTTTCCACCCACTATCATAATCTCAATTCTACCTAACAAATCAACCTAGACAAGGGGATGTACACTGGAGCTGGAAACATGGAGAATTCAAAACAGATGATCCCTTCAGGACTAGTCGTGATAGTGGTGATATCAGGAGGGTGGAGGCTAGATGGAGTAGAAAGGGGGAGCCAATTACAAGGATCTACATATAACCTCCTCCCTGGGGTACAGACAACAGGGAAGTGGGTGAAGGGACACACCACTTCAGGCAGTGTATGATATGACAAAATAATGCTAATTTGAAAATTATTAAGGTTCATGGGTGAGGGACAGTGGGGTGGGAGGGGAAATATGGGGGGTTGATACAGGGGACCTAAGTAGAAGGAGGATGTTTTGAGAATGATGATGGCAACAAATGTGGTCTGCATTCCATTGATGTATGTATTGATCGTGATAAGAGTTGTATGAGCCCCCAATAAAATGATTTAATTTTTTTAAAAAATCTAAAAATGGGCCTGGGTTGAAAATCCACCCATGCTCTACTGAATGCCCAACAGGTATGTGAAGGCTCCACACGTTTCCACATACTTACAATACTCCACTTTGCATATGCCTTTCTCATGCCATCCTCTCCCTGCCCCCACCTCTACGCACCCACCCCTGGGTTTTCTCCCTTTCTTTTTTTTCTGATTTCAGGTTAAGCATCACTTTCTCCTTGTGGTTCACTGGTTCCCAGAGTAAATGAGGTCTCTATAAATTTCTCTTATTTCATAATACTCATCACAGCTTACTGTACTCTCTTATCAATATCTGACAATTCCTTTGGGTTACAAGTTCCTCTGATACAAGTTCCATCTTATTTCGATCAAAATAAAATATTCAGTGCCTACTGTATATTCCAGGACACAGTATGTCCTCTATGCATTGAATGCTCAATGAATAAAAAATTAAAATTACAGTATCTTAGGAAGGACAACATTGAGAGATATGCCAGAAAATGAGTTGGGGTCAAATCATAAAGGACTATTAATGCCATTGTTTAAAAAATAGGCAATATTTGCAAGCATTTGGACCTATTTACATTACCACACAATACTAATGATGCAGAAGAATGTGGAGATTTGAAAAAATCTTCCTAGAGAGATCTTGAAAAACTTCTGTACTTCAAAGTAATGCTCATGAAAAGTTCTTCGTTTTATTTGTATTTCCTTTAAAGGCTCCAACCTGTAAAGTTAAAACCTGGCTGACATGCAAAAATTCACTGTTAAAGTTGACTTTACTTCTTTCTGAAGATAAAACTGATTTGTGAGCAAGTGAGATGGCAGTTTGAATGAGGCATATGTCTCTGTGTGGGTTAATTTTCTTCTCCATTTTACACGGCACAAAAATCCTGATCATGTTTGCACATTATCATATTGACTGCAAGGTGGGGGAGGAACTAGAACTAAACTACCATAATTTATCTTACTTCTTTTTCAGTTCTATCTCTATGGTACAGTGGGTCTTCTTATGTGACCTTTCCAGCCATGGGCATGTAGCTCTACCCAAGGATTCACCGAGATGATGCAAATTGAATGGTGTATGCTCTATTTGGGTATTGGTCACTTGTGGTCCTGCTGAAAGGATCGTGCCTTGAAACTGACAGAGGGTGGTTTTTATAAAGCTTATTTCCATAGAAATTGATTCACAGGGAGACTGTGGAGGGGAGCACATTCTTTGGCTCAAGGGCCAAATAAATTTCACTACATGGAAAAACTCCCAAAGATGATGCCAGACAGTGAAGACAAAGTTGTGGCGAGCTTACAGGCCGACAGTGTGCAAGCTGAGCACCTTCAGATTGGAGGCTTGCATGCAGGATGAAAAGCACTAGAATGTTTGCCTATACAGGGAAAACATTTCCTGATTTTGCCCCATGCAGAG